>CM064571.1:3063001-3283001 GCA_032716605.1 Paralithodes platypus | reverse complement strand
GGCATGTGGAAAGTACTAAGAATATACGGAGTAGATGGCAAGTTGCTGAAAGCAGTGAAGAACATATTGTATGAGGGTGCAAAGGCGGCAGTACGTGTGGAGAATGAGCAGAGCGAGTTCTTTGACCTGGGTGTTGGGTTGAAACAGGGGTGTGTGATGTCCCCGTGGTTGTTTACTGTATATATGGATGGAGTCATTTAAGAAATACTAGAAAGCGCAGTGGATGTTGGTGTATCGCTGAAAAGGGAGGGAAATGAGTGGAATGTGCCTATGCTGCTGTTTGCGGATGATATAGTTCTGATAATGAATAATGAATGGGAGTTGCAGTTGAAATGAGTTTGAAACAGTGTGCGAAAAACGGAGTTTGAAGGTAAATGCGGGGAAGAGCAAGGTTGTGGTCTTCGAAAGGGGTGAAGTCACAGAGTGTGAGGTGAAGTTGAACGGTCAGGCTATGGAGATTGTCAGCTCTTTTAAGTATCTGGGCAGTGTGTTGAGTAAAGATGGGACTATGGATGAAGAAGTGCGGGAGAGGGTGCAACGGGAAGAGGGTTGTAGGAACGTTGAAAGCAGTAACAAGAACTAGAGTGGTCAGTATGGAAGTGAAGAAGTCCTTGCATGACAGTGTGGTAATCCCGACACTAACTTACGGAAGCGAAGCATGGACGTTCGGGAAGAGACTCAGATCAAGAGTGAGAGCGGTGGAAATGAGTTACTTGAGAAGTGCGTGCGGAGTTACATGGAGGGATAGACAGACGAATGAAGAAGTAAGAAGGAGGTGTGGTGTGGAGGTAGATGTGCTGGAAAGTGTGAAAAGGAACAACTTGAGATGGTTCGGCCATATGGAACGTATGGAAAGCGAGAGATTGACTAAGAGGGTGTACGAGAGCGAGGTGGAAGGACAGAGAGGGAGAGGTGCACCGAGGGAGAGGTGAAAGGATGGTATGAGGAAGTATAATTATGAATGAAGGCGGTGCTGGATGGGAGGAGGGGCGTCGACTGACTTGGGACAGAGGTGCATGGGGGCGGTTCGTTCGTGGCCACCCCTTTGGGGATCACGGCGTCAGGCAATAGATAGATAGATAGATATATATATACTGTATTATATACATTACATGACTTATTTGAAAATAATCTGTGACATGAAGGCTAATTGAGTAACTAGTATATATAAGTTATAAACAATGGCATATACTATTACTACTATCACGCAACATGTGAATATATCATACGTCTGACGCATACGAAACTCCATAATAAGTAGAATTATACACCGCTAGTTCACAATAAAACAAACAATTAGAGCCTTATTAACATGATATACAAAAGTATACACTGCTAATTCATAGTATAAAAAACAATCTGAGCCTTATTATCACAGACATCATTCAAAGGGTGACAATGGACACAAACATATAATTCCATTTAAATAACCTTATGTTCAAAACGTGATGCAGAACGAACAAGACATGTTGACAAGACTCGTTGAAGTGTATCGTGTTGGTGGTGCATTATATATTATAGTGATACTATGGTGGATGATATAATTATTATAGTGGTACTGTGGTGCATTATATATTATAGTGATACTGTGGTGGATGATATATTATAGTGGTACTGTGGTGCATTATATATTATAGTGATACTGTGGTGGATGATATATTATAGTGGTACTGTGGTGGATGATATATTATAGTGATACTGTGCTGCATTATATATTATAGTGATACTGTGGTGGATGATATATTATAGTGATACTGTGGTGGATGATATATTATAGTGATACTGTGGTGGATGATATATTATAGTGATACTGTGGTGGATGATATATTATAGTGATACTGTGGTGGATGATATATTATAGTGATACTGTGGTGGATGATATATTATAGTGATACTGTGGTGGATGATATAATTATTATAGTGGTACTGTGGTGCATTATATATTATAGTGATACTGTGGTGGATGATATATTATAGTGGTACTGTGGTGCATTATATATTATAGTGATACTGTGGTGGATGATATATTATAGTGATACTGTGGTGGATGATATAATTATTATAGTGGTACTGTGGTGCATTATATATTATAGTGATACTGTGGTGGATGATATATTATAGTGGTACTGTGGTGCATTATATATTATAGTGATACTGTGGTGGATGATATATTATAGTGGTACTGTGGTGGATGATATATTATAGTGATACTGTGGTGGATGATATATTATAGTGATACTGTGGTGGATGATATATTATAGTGGTACTGTGGTGCATTATATATTATAGTGATACTGTGGTGGATGATATATTATAGTGATACTGTGGTGGATGATATATTATAGTGATACTGTGGTGGATGATATATTATAGTGATACTGTGGTGGATGATATATTATAGTGATACTGTGGTGGATGATATATTATAGTGATACTGTGGTGCATTATATATTATAGTGATACTGTGGTGGATGATTTATTATAGTGGTCCTGTGGTGCATTATATATTATAGTGAAACTGTGGTGGATGATATATTATAGTGATACTGTGGTGGATGATATATTATAGTGATACTGTGGTGGATGATATATTATAGTGGTACTGTGGTGGATGATATATTATAGTGATACTGTGGTGGATGATATATTATAGTGATACTGTGGTGGATGATATATTATAGTGGTACTGTGGTGGATGATATATTATAGTGGTACTGTGGTGGATGATATATTATAGTGATACTGTGGTGGACGATATATTATAGTGGTACTGTGGTGCATTATATATTATAGTGATACTGTGGTGGATGATATATTATAGTGATACTGTGGTGGATGATATATTATAGTGATACTGTGGTGGATGATATATTATAGTGGTACTGTGGTGGATGATATATTATAGTGATACTGTGGTGGATGATATATTATAGTGATACTGTGGTGGATGATATATTATAGTGGTACTGTGGTGGATGATATATTATAGTGATACTGTGGTGGATGATATATTATAGTGGTACTGTGGTGCATTATATATTATAGTGATACTGTGGTGGATGATATATTATAGTGATACTGTGGTGGATGATATATTATAGTGGTACTGTGGTGGATGATATATTATAGTGATACTGTGGTGGATGATATATTATAGTGATACTGTGGTGGATGATATATTATAGTGGTACTGTGGTGGATGATATATTATAGTGATACTGTGGTGGATATATTATAGTGATACTGTGGTGGATGATATATTATAGTGATACTGTGGTGGATGATATATTATAGTGGTACTGTGGTGGATGATATATTATAGTGATACTGTGGTGCATTATATATTATAGTGATACTGTGGTGGATGATATATTATAGTGGTACTGTGGTGGATGATATATTATAGTGATACTGTGGTGCATTATATATTATAGTGATACTGTGGTGGATGATATATTATAGTGGTACTGTGGTGGATGATATATTATAGTGGTACTGTGGTGGATGATATATTATAGTGATACTGTGGTGCATTATATATTATAGTGATACTGTGGTGGATGATATATTATAGTGGTACTGTGGTGGATGATATATTATAGTGGTACTGTGGTGGATGATATATTATAGTGATACTGTGGTGGATGATATATTATAGTGGTACTGTGGTGCATTATATATTATAGTGATACTGTGGTGGATGATATATTATAGTGGTACTGTGGTGGATGATATATTATAGTGATACTGTGGTGGATTTTGTTTTTGTTTTTGTTTTTTTCATGTGAGTGAGGGAGGCAAAAGGCAGAACTGCCTGTAGCGAGTGCCTCCCCTAGTATTGAAAGAGTGAAAGGGCCAAAATCAAGGGACGTTCGAGCTAAAAATGCCTGGAAACACGGAGTTTGAAGCAATTTAAGTCATATGAAGAGGGAAAGACTGATTCTGGGAGAGAGTTCCAGAGCTCAGCTGTTGAATAGAAGAAAGTTTGGGAGTAACGTTTCACTCTTGGGTTGGAGAGTTGCACAGAGTAGGGGTGGGATTGTGTTGCAAGACGGGTACCACGTGTTCTACGTAGAGGAGGTGGTATACACTTGGAAAGCTCTGAGGAACACTGATTATTGTAGTAGCGATAGAATAGCGAGAGAGTTGGAATATAGAAAAGAAGAAAAAAAAACATTGCGACAGAGAGAGAGATTGCAGAGAGTTGGTCAGTGGAAGGGAGGTTATGATACAAAAAGCTTTCCTTTCAATTTTGTCTAGGAGTGCGGTGTGAGAGGAACCTCCCCACACATGTAAACAATACTCAATACAAGGATGCACCGTGCCCCTGTACAGAGCAAGAATCTGTGCAGGGGTAAAGAACCCCTTGAGGCGGTTGAGGACACCCAGCTACTGGGAGGCTGAGAATATTGAGGGACGATGAAGGATTGATTTTTGTATTGTTAAAGTATAACGGATAGTCCTCTGGGAGTTCTGGACGGGTAGTAAAATGGAGAAATTGGGTTTTGGAAACATTAAAGGTAACAAGGTTTTCACTGCCCCAATTGGAAATAGTAGTTAGATCAGCGGAAAAGTGTTCTATGGCTTTATTACTTTGCCTCTGAGGGATTGCTGGCTGGGGTGTTCTGGAAATATAGTTGAGTAGTGTAAGGTAGAATCGTCTGCGTATGAATGGATGGGACTGGAGGTACAGTTGAGAAGATCATTTATGAAAATTAGAAATAGAATTGGAGATAGGACAAAAGCCTGAGGAACACCGGAGTTGATAGGATGAGGAAGTGAACGATGGCTGTCCACAACCACAGCTATGGAACTACCGGTAAGGAAGTTGGAGTCAGTCACAGATGGAGGGATAGAAATTAGTTTAAAAATTAGAGATATGTGCCACACTCTATCGAAGGCCTTCAATATGTCTAGTGCAATAGAAAAAATCTCGCTGAAGTCCCAAAAGGAGGATGACCAAGAGTTAGTAAGATATGAAAGAAGATCACCAGTAGAGCAGCCTTTAAGGAAGCCATACCTGGCGATATGAGAGTAGATTATGAGAAGAGAAATGCGTAAGAAATTTGGAAGCAAGAATAGTTTCAAAACTTTAGAGATACAAGAGATGACAACAATTGGACGATAGTTGGAGGGTTGAGAGTGGTCACCCTTCTTTGGGACTGGTTGAATGAGAGCAAACTTCCAGCAAGAAGGGAAGACGTTAAAGGAGAGACAGAGATGAAAAGGTTGTCTAGGCAAGGAGTCTAGTATAGTGATTATAATGATAATCACTATAATCACTTATTGTGATACTGTGGTAGATGATATATTATAGTGGTACTGTGGTTGATAATATAAAGCTTAGTATTATAGTGATATTGTGGTGGTGACATTATACTGTGGTGGTGATATTATACTGTGGTGGATGATATATCATAGTTATATTATGGTGGTAATATTATAGTGATACTGTGACGGTGATATGATGTTTATGTAGGTTGTGGTGTAGTGCTGGTGGTGTAGTGTTATTGGTGTAGTGCTGGTGACATAGTGCTGGTGGTGTCGTGCTGGTGACACAGTACTGGTGGTGTAGTGGTTATGATACGGAGCTGGTGACATAGTGCTAGTGGTTTAGTGCTGGTGTTGTAATGGTTGGTGAGGTGCTGCTGAAATAGTGCTAGTGGCGTAGTGAGGGCGGTGTAGTGGTTGTCATGCGGGGCTGGTGAAATAGTGCTAGTGGTGTAGTGCTGGTGGAATAATGCTTGGGATCCGACGCTGGTGACATATTGCCAGTGGTTTAGTGGTGGTGGTGTAATGATATAGTATAGGCCTATTTATTCCCGAAATATCCGTAAACACCACCCACTTTTGTTCATGGTTGCAGTAGTTGTGCTCTACCGTCATATGATTGGCTTCTGGGCTGAGATCTGCCTGGTTAACCCTTACAGTCCCAGGCCCGAGTATATTCGTCAGTAGATAAGTAACTGTGAGGTCCCCACTTGGATCTTCTGATCACTGTCTGATACAGGCCACCTGTCTATCACCTACCACACCTTCCCACTCTGAACCTGTTTTGGTGACTAAATGGCATTACGATAGGGCAGACTGGGAGGGTCTTCAAGGTTTCTTTATTGATATTCCCTGGACCTCTTTCTTTTCTAATGATGCACACTCCACCTTGAGCCACATACAAGATTTTGTAAAAATTGGAATGGAAACTTTTATTCCTCATCAAAAGTACAGTACAAGATCTAATTCACCTAAATGGTTTGACCATAATTGTGCTAGAGTAACTGAACAAAAAGCAATAGCCTACAATGCCTACACAAGATCAAAAACACATGAAGCCTTTAATTACTTTAGAAACATCAGAAATCATGCCAAAACTGTATTAAACCTAACTAAATCAAACTTTCTCCATAAGCAGGCAAATAAACTTCTAAATAATCCAAATGATAACAAAATATTTTGGTCTACTCTTAACTCATTCAAATCCAACTTCACTACTGCTTCATCCATTCCACCATTAAAATCTCCGACTGGCAATCTTGTAAGTGACCCACGAGGTAAAGCTAACCTTCTTGCGGATATTTTCTCCACCAACTCAACCTTAGATGAAATAAATCAAGATGTCCCTGTACTTAATTTTAATTCACCTGAAATTCCCTCACTTAAGATCCACACCAGACATGTCAAAACTATTTTGCAGAATCTCTCAGTAGATAAGGCTCCTGGTCCAGATGAAATTCCTCCAATAGTACTTAAGAATTGCTCCTTGGTGCTCGCTCCTGTATTGGCAACATTTTTCCGTCTGTGTACTCATACCTCATGCTTCCCAGTACCCTGGAAAGAAGCAAACATCCATCCAGTTCCTAAAAAAAGGTGCCTCTTCAGATCCATCAAACTACAGACCAATAGCTATAACTTCCACTCTTGGTAAAGTCTTTGAAATTATATTAAATAATCACATAATTAAGCATCTTGAGAATAATAAATTAATCAGTGATAGGCAATATGGTTTTAGACGATGTCGATCAACTGCAGACATTCTTTGCCTTCTTACGCATCAAATCAACCAAGCTACAGACCAACATGGTGAAACACATACAATAGCACTGGATATATCAAAGGCATTTGATAGAGTCTGGCATCAATCCTTATTGTCGAAGATGTCACACTACGGCCTTGCATCATTAGTTCCACTAATTTCTTCTTATCTTCATAACAGAAAAATACGTGTAATGGTAGATGGCCTTTATTCTCAATTTCACTCAATAAATGCTGGTGTTCCCCAGGGATCAGTTTTGGCCCCAACTCTGTTCCTCATTCATATCAATGATCTCATATCTACCACTCATAATCCAATACATTCCTACGCAGATGACTCAACACTCCACAGTTCCTTCACATTTACCAATTCTTTCACCCAACCCGATCTTATAAATTCAAAAATAAACACTGCAATTTCTCTGAACCAGGACCTTTCTAGAATTAATGAATGGGGACAAGAGAATCTAGTTTCCTTTAATGCACAGAAAACCAAGTACATTCAATTTTCTAACCGACAGAATCTCACTGACTCCCATATATTTTTTAATGATGTAAATATTCCCACTTCCCCTAGTATTGACATTCTCGGTGTAACATTAACTACTAACTTGAGCTGGACACATTATGTTAGAAGCATTGCTAAGAATGCCTCTAAAAAACTGGGACTCCTGTACAGAGTTCGAGAATTCTTCACTGACGAGCAGTTGGCCGTAATATATAAAAGTCATGTGCGTTCTCAGATGGATTACTGTTCACCTCTGTGGGGTGGAAGTGGAGTGGTTGCATTGAGGCAGTTGGACAAAATTCAAATAAAGCTATTAGATTAATCAATAACCCTGCAATCACACAGGACCTTCCTACATTATTCATACGAAGAAACGTTGCATCCCTTGCATTATTCTACAGATATTTTCACAGCAATTGTTCCGAGGAACTTGCTTCAATTGTGCCGCATCTCCACATCTTTCCCCGTAGAACTAGGGCAGCTGAGAGCGCCCATGAATTTACACTTTCTCCTCCACAATGCAGAACTTCTGCTTATCAGAATTCATTTATCCCCAGAGCTACTACTCTTTGGAATTCACTTCCCTCGAATTGCTTTCCACAAACTTACAATCTACAAATGTTTAAATCCAGTTGTTACAAACATTTTATGAATGGAGGATGCCTTTAGGCACATGGACCTTTTTGTTTTATCTGTGTTTTTCCTTCCTCCGTTCATTGTCTCTTAAAAAAAAAAAAATCCCCAGTCCCAGGCCCAAGTATATTCGTCAGTAATGTATTTGTCTTGTAACTGCCTGTACAAGGCTTATTTATTTTGTATTTATTTTTTATTAAAGCCTTGTAAAAACAAAAAAAGTGAGAGATCCAGTCTTGCCTCATCTCTTGAGGTGAAAAGGTGGTCTCTCCTGCCATTTTCGCCACAGTGCTTGGGAAAGCTGGGGACTTTTATTACTGTATCCTACGGTACTCAACTCAGGTTAATATTGTTATAAAGTAAACAAACTTATCAAAATCACTATCTGGAAATAACGATTAAACAAAATATATTTTTGAATAAAATAACACAAAACCACCACATAGAATGAACATCACTTTATGTATTATGCGACATTAATGAACATCACTTTATGTATTATGCGACATTAATGAACATCACTTTATGTATTATGCGACATTAATGAACATCACTTTATGTATTATGCGACATTATAATTTAACGGTTTTTATAGTAGTTCTATATTTCCACCAGAGGAAAGGATGAGAACTGTAGATAATCAACTGGGTCACAACTCACTTTGATACCATAAAGGATGAGAACTGTAGATAATCACCTGGGTCACAACTCACTTTGATACCATAAAGGATGAGAACTGTAGATAATCAACTGGGTCACAACTCACTTTGATACCATAAAGGATGAGAACTGTAGATAATCAACTGGGTCACAACTCACTTTGATACCATAAAGGATGAGAACTGTAGATAATCAACTGGGTCACAACTCACTTTGATACCATAAAGGATGAGAACTGTAGATAATCACCTGGGTCACAACTCACTTTGATACCATAAAGGATGAGAACTGTAGATAATCAACTGGGTCACAACTCACTTTGATACCATAAAGGATGAGAACTGTAGATAATCAACTGGGTCAACTCACTTTGATACCATAAAGGATGAGAACTGTAGATAATCAACTGGGTCACAACTCACTTTGATACCATAAAGGATGAGAACTGTAGATAATCAATGGGTCACAACTCACTTGATACCATAAAGGATGAGAACTGTAGATAATCAACTGGGTCACAACTCACTTTGATACCATAAAGGATGAGAACTGTAGATAATCAACTGGGTCACAACTCACTTTGATACCATAAAGGATGAGAACTGTAGATAATCAACTGGGTCACAACTCACTTTGATACCATAAAGGATGAGAACTGTAGATAATCAACTGGGTCACAACTCACTTTGATACCATAAAGGATGAGAACTGTAGATAATCAACTGGGTCTCATATTAATCATACATAACTAATAATATAAAATCTGATATAATTAATCCTGATCAATAGAACTTCAGGAATAGATAAAAGAACATCATAACATAGTACATGTAAATACACACAATGTTACTATATTAATCACAATATAAGTAAACACAGAGAGGTTGGTCTCAAAACAATAAACTAGATCATATAATAGTACATGTAAATACACAATGTTACTATATTAATCACAATATAAGTAAACACAGAGAGGTTGGTCTCAAAACAATAAACTAGATCATATAATAGTACATGTAAATACACACAATGTTACTATATTAATCACAATATAAGTAAACACAGAGAGGTTGGTCTCAAAACAATAAACTAGATCATATAATAGTACATGTAAATACACACAATGTTACTATATTAATCACAATATAAGTAAACACAGAGAGGTTGGTCTCAAAACAATAAACTAGATCATATAATAGTACATGTAAATACACACAATGTTACTATATTAATCACAATATAAGTAAACACAGAGAGGTTGGTCTCAAAACAATAAACTAGATCATATAATAGTACATGTAAATACACACAATGTTACTATATTAATCACAATATAAGTAAACACAGAGAGGTTGGTCTCAAAACAATAAACTAGATCATATAATAGTACATGTAAATACACACAATGTTACTATATTAATCACAATATAAGTAAACACAGAGAGGTTGGTCTCAAAACAATAAACTAGATCATATGATAGTACATGTAAATACACACAATGTTACTATATTAATCACAATATAAGTAAACACAAGAGAGGTTGGTCTCAAAACAATAAATAGAATCCTGATGGTAAACTGGCAACCGCGAGGGAACTTGCCGATAAAGGTAGATATTAGTTACTGCGAAGCATATGCACAGAACTGAGGTTTTATAGATAATAGGATACTAAATGACAGGTGAATAACTTTTACATTAATTCAACGAATAGAAGATATAAATCTTAATTAACTCAGAGTCACAATAATGAATATAAATTCAATGATCGAGTAAATAATTATAATAGTCCGTATGCGGGACTGAGATTCTCGTCGGGTGAGTTAATGCGACGTGAATGATAGGAGATTTAATCTAATCCTCAAACAGTGCTTAAACCGAGTTTGAAATCAGGAAGCGTAATCTTTAGAATAGTCTGACTAGGAGACTGATAAATAAACACTCTCTGTGAACGACTTATACATGTAATCACGTACCCAGCTAATATTAATACATATAACAAGATCTGATTGAGCGTTCACTGGAATTTACGTATAATGTGCATGTATATAATCCGAACGAATATATGTATATTTCTTATCCGGAATATAGAAAACTATATTCCAAGAATTATATATATATATCAATCCCACATATAAGGTGTGTTATGTTCTCTCAAAACAAGTGGCGATAGCTAGGAGAAGAAGAGAATTAATAATATCTAATAATACGATATAATAAATACTAACATATATTGTTTAACCCTTCTCTAATAATCATAAAAAAACAATTTATCAAACAAGAGGCACTTAAATTATTCAGGTAGAGAAGTAGGAGCCGGGGAGATGATCTGGCCGCACGTGGTGGCTGTGTAAGTTGTCCTATCCTGTTGCACCAGGGGACATCCACTTCACAAACTCGGGCTAGGTCCTACGCTCTCTCTCGATCTCTCACACTGCACTCTTCGGGATCACTTCACACTGTCTTTATTTATACTTTTTAAGGGGCGAATTGGCCTAACCCCTACGGAAGTATATCTCCGAATCGAATATCAGCTATTAAGCACGTTTGCCCCGAAGGGAGAGGTACCCGAAAGTAATATCGATTTTTCCTACCTAACTCTAGATCTTAGTAGGTGATATTCCGTTTTAATTCAGGTTTACAGGTGTGGCGTTTCGGAATATGAGAGGCATGCGTAATACTCTTTTTGATTTATACTGAAGTTATTAAGGTTCTTAAAATTATTTTACATATATCATTACAATAGTGAATACATTCTTTATTTATTAATATTAGTTGGATGGATGAAGATGCCATGATGTATGGATGAGAAATGAATATCTGCTTTGGCTGCATACAGGTATTTTGGGTGTGATATTGAATGAATTTATGATGAGGGGGAATATGAGGATTTCAATTGTTCATCTTAGTTGTCATAGATGTATGCATGATGTTCAGGTTGGAAATGCGGGAATTGAGGAGGTTGGTGGCGCATTTACATAAACATTTCTTCATTGTAGTCCAGGTCTGGCTCTGGTAAGGTAATACCACCACGTGTGGGGAGCGGCGCGTTTTGACCAGGTGGGTAGAGGCCGTGAGGACTGGGGAGCGGCCCGTGTTGGTTCGCGCAGGTACTGGGGTGCTTTTTACCTTTCTGCTGGGGGTGGGGAGACTTGCTGATTTTATTTGCTCTGCAATTAATGGTAGCAATGCGGCATTGTAGTTGTTGCTTCTCCTCTTGATACGGGAGTAGGTACTTGGACTGCATTGGCTCATGTTGGTCGAGCCCTGTCATCTCACCATGAATAAGTGAATTTGGGTCCCAATCAAATTAGTCGTGCATATATTAACGTACTCTCGTCATACTCAAGGAATTAGTCAATTTGGGAAGTTCAGGACGTGCTGGTAAATTCTGCTAAATTTTGTATGAATTAAGAAACTACAATTATATTCGAAATATTATATTTAAACAAATCTGCAAGATATTAACAATAGTACAAAGTGCATACTGTATGGCACTCACAAACGATAGTGCTATCGGGTAGGTACCTGTGAGCATAGCATGAACACCTACCAATTGTTACCCTACAAATAACCTATATTTAAATAAGATATTTTTGTTTTGTTATTTTGTTTGTTTTCCTCTCGTTTCTATCCTCTACAGTATGAAATTACAAGCATATTTATAATTTACAGGTTGATCAAAAATGATATCCGAAATCAAACTCGCATAAAATAACGCATTTAACACATTATCAACTGAGATATCATGAAGTTAACAGCAACAAATTATATAATAATATCAATATATAGTTTCCGTGACTGAGCCACGAGCTTGGCGAAGCGTCTTCGCCAACAACGAGTTTTAATAAGCTCTCACCTGGGTTATAGAGCTTCCCAAGCTTATCAAATCTTGTGATTGGATAAAGGCCGTGTCATACAGAAGTCGAACGTTGGCCGACTGCCGCCCGAAGTCGATGACTTGCATATTTGAACAGAATTACCCGAAAGTTACTCGGAGTCGAATATAACCAGACACTGACCCGAATGAATTTCGAATATAACCCGATGGACCTGAATGAAAGTCGATGATGAGTCGATGAATCCCCGTACGTAACTCGAAGGAAACCCGATGTGGAACGAAGAAGCCTCGATCATGCGTCGAATATAACTCGAATATGCCCCGAAGATGGGGAAATAACCAGAATTATTACCGAAGCTCAGCTGAAGCTCAGTCGATCAACAACCGGAATAGAAGAAGTTAGGTCGAACGTCAGTCAAATAGGTCGAACGTCAGTCGAATAGGTCGAAGATCATAGTAAGTTAAATAATCGATTATATTATCTTTCGTTAACCCTTTCTGTATCGGTGACGTCATATTTATTTGATTTTAGCAACATTTAGACGATTTTATGAAGCTTAGGATGGATTTATGGTAGCTAAAGGGCTTAATTGATATTTTCTGAAGTATTTCAATGGGTAGACGCCCTTCCTGCGCTGAATAAAATCGTCTAATAGTTACAATATTTCCCCATCATGTTTTGTATACCGTGGGAAAA
The DNA here is from genome assembly GCA_032716605.1 of Paralithodes platypus. NCBI lineage: Eukaryota > Metazoa > Arthropoda > Malacostraca > Decapoda > Lithodidae > Paralithodes > Paralithodes platypus. Next base: position 3,269,635 of record CM064571.1, on the reverse strand, counting down.
AACCCAAAATCGATCAAACGTAAATCTTCCGGTCTCCGAAGCTCGGCGCCTCGCAGGGAAGGGTTGAAATATTTTGTTGACTATCTTATTTATTGTTTATCTATGTGCTGGAAGGATATTACATTTTTCAATTCCATCGCATTAGAAACGATTCAAAGATTACAAAAAGTCAAAATAAGACATAGTTATGTTAAAGTATAAGGGAGTTAGGTACTGTAGATGCATTAGAGAGATAGATAGATAGAAAGAGAGTTGCAGACGGGGAAGTAAGCGATAAACACACACGAACTATTATAAGACGGACTTAATTGGTTCTGAAAAGACACAGGAGACATTTGTATTGACTCTTTTTCATGTTATTATTTGTGTGCTAGAAGGATAATATTGTGTTTTTTTTTTTTTTGTTTTTTTTTTTATATATTCCAACTTACTTCCTCTCGGGCATAGGCTGAGAGCCTTAACATTCACCGCTTTACAATGAACAGTGAAGCCCGTGAGGTCTTGTTCCAGTCTAGGGAGTGAGACATGTGAAGCACGTAGAGTACAACGAGCACCTGCCATCTTGCCTTTACATGAGGCACGGTGCTCACTCATGGCCCGAAACGACCCCATCTCTGAAGCCACCTCGTTCCCGTGCTTCACTGTCTCACCCCTACACTCGGACTCTCACACTTACACACACACAACGCCACCTGTTGAGCAGATAACTCACCAGGCATTGCACCCCTATAGCATATTTTGAATATGGGAATATTCATACAGTGCTATTTAATCAGGGAACAATGAGGGTATTTTCGAATTCAATTCCATCGCATTAGAAATGATTTATAGATTACAAAAAGTCCAAATAAGACATAGTTATGTTAATGTATAAGGGAGTTAGGTAGATGCATTAGAGAGATAAATAGATAAAGAGAGAGTGGCTAGGGGCGAGCGAGCTATAAAATACTAACATATATGAGACGGACTTATCTACTTATCTTGCTGTGTGTGTGTGTGTGTGTGTGTGCCATCCTGACATATGTTTTTATTTGTATGTAAACAACCCCAAATATATCCAAATGTAACTGGAACGTAACTAGATCATGACTCGATAGTTTTTTTACCCGTTTTTTTTACCCGATTCATCGCCAAAAGTTAACGCATGCATTAACTTTTGGCCGATTCGATTCACCGGATGATTCCACTCAAGCCAGAACATCCCAAGAACTTCCCGAAGATAACCGAAGATCACCCGAAGCATTACCAGAATCGACCGGAACTGGCTGAAATTTGAATTTTTACATCGATTCGGCCGGTTTCGGGTGGGTTCGAGTTCTGTATGACAGGCCTTAAGACGCTTTGCTAATATTGTCACTCAATCACTGAAACTATTGCTATTGTTTTATTATTTATTCCTGTTAACATTATGATTTCTTATAATGTTTAGTGTGCAATTTTATACGACTTCGAATACGGATATCATTCTTTATCACCCTTTAAATTATAAAACTCCTTGTAACTGCATACTGGTGACATAGTGTTGGTGGTGTAGTGCTGGTGGTGACATAGTGTTGGTGGTGTAGTGCTGGTGGTGTAGTGTTGGTGGTGTAGTGCTGGTGGTGACATAGTGTTGGTGGTGTAGTGTTGGTGTTGTAGTGTTGGTGGTGTAGTGTTGGTGGTGTTGTGTTGGTGGTGTAGTGCTGGCGGTGTAGTGTTGGTGCTGTAGTGTTATGTGGTGTAGTGTTGGTGGTGTAGTGTTGTTGGTGGTGTAGTGTTGTTGGTGGTGTAGTGTTGTTGGTGGTGTAGTGGTGGTGTAATGTTGGTGGTCTAGTGTAGGTGGTGTAGTGTTGTTGGTGGTGTAGTGTTGTTGGTGGTGTTGTGTTGTTGGTGGTGTAGTGTTGGTGGTGTAGTGTTGTTGGTGGTGTAGTGTTGGTGGTGTAGTGTAGGTGGTGTAGTGTTGGTGATGTAGTGTTGTTGGTGTAGTGCTGGTGATGTAGTGCTGGTGGTGTAGTGTTGGTGGTGTAGTGTTCCTGTTGTAGTGCTGCTGGTGGTGTATTGTTGCTGGTGTACTGTTGGTAGTGTAGTGTTGGTGGTGTAGTGGAGGTGGTGTAGTGGTATAGTGCTGGTGGTGGTGTAGTGTTGGTGGTGGTGTAGTGGTGGTGGTGCAGTGTTGGTGGTGTAGTGTTCGGGTTGTAGTGTTGGTGGTGGTGTAGTGTAGGTGATGTAGTGTTGGTGATGTAGTGTAGGTGATGTAGTGTTAGTGGTGGTATAGTGTTGGTGGTGTAGTGGTGGTGATGTACAAAGGAGTACAAAGGAAATCAAGCAACAACAGATCCAGTGACCCTTCTAGGTTGCTTGTCCTCCAAAACACTGAGGATCAAGTGTCCAAACAGTGGTTTAGAGTGGGTAAGGGAACATTGGAAAGGGAATTACTGCCCTGGAACTAATGTCCGTGGCAGGATTAGGAAGTTAGTAGGGGACAGATGGGTTAGTAACTGAGGGGGGGATAAAATAAAGTTATTCATTTACAAACGCAGTCAGTCGCGGGTTTGATGCGAGATATTTGTCTAGGCGGAGTTTAAATGAATCAACGGTGATGCAGTCTATAACGTTTCGGGGAAGCCCATTCCACAAGTTGACAACTCGAGATTTACCAATTATTTTGCAACCGTTTCCCCGCGTGTAATTAGATTATTCGATAGTGAAGTACTTACTACAGTTCATATTGTCGATGCCTTTGATGATTTTGAACACTTGAATTAAGTCGCCTCTTAATCTGCGCTGGGTTAAAGGAAATAGATTTAATTCTCTAAGACGCTCTTCGTATGGTTTGTTCTTTAGGCTAGGTATCATTTTGGTAACTCTACGTTGAACTCGTTCTAGCTTGTTTATATCTTTTTGGTAATAAGGGCACCAGGATTGAACGCAGTATTCCAGAAGAGGGCGGACTAAGGAATTGTAAAGGGTTAGGATAACTTCTTTGGATTTATGCTCAAATGACCTGCCTATAAAGCCAATTATTTTGTTTGCCTTCTTAACAACTTCTGAACATTGTTGACTCGGTTTTAGGTTACTCGATATTGTTACTCCCAGATCGGTTTCTCTGTTTACATTCTTAAGCTGAGTGCCATTCATCGAATAGTTTGTAGTGGAGGTGTAGTGGAGGTGGTGGTGTAGTGTTAGTGGTGGTGTAGAGTTGGTGGTGTAGTGTTGGTGATGTAGTGGTGGTGGTGTAGTGGAGGTGGTGGTGTAGTGGAGGTGGTGGTGTAGTGTTGATTGTGTAGTGGAGGTGGTGTAGTGTTGGTGGTATAGTGCTGGTGGTGGTGTAGTGTTGGTGGTGGTGTAGTGTTGCTGGTGGTGTAGTGTAGTGGAGGTGGTATAGTGCTGGTGGTGGTGTAGTTTTGGTGGTGTAGTGTTGGTGGTGGTGTAGTGTTGGTGGTGTAGTGTTGGTGGTGGTGTAGTGTTGGTGGTGTAGTGGTGGTGGTGTAGTGGAGGTGGAGGTATAGTGCTGGTGATGCTGTAGTGTTGGTGGTATACTGCTGGTGGTTTAGTGTTGGTGGTATAGTGTTGGTGGTGTAGTGCTGGTGGTATAGTGCTGGTGGTGGTGTAGTTTTGGTGGTATAGTGCTGGTGGTGGTGTAGTTTTGGTGGTGTAGTGCTGGTGGTGGTGTAGTGTTGGTGGTGTAGTGTTGGTGATGTAGTGTTGGTGGTGGTGTAGTGTTGGTGATGTAGTGGTGGTGGTGTAGTGGAGGTGGTGGTATAGTGGTGGTGGTGGTGTAGTGTTGGTGGTATAGTGCTGGTGGTGGTGTAGTGTTGGTGGTATAGTGCTGGTGGTTTAGTGTTGGTGGTATAGTGCTGGTGGTGGTGTAGTGTTGGTGATATACTGCTGGTGGTGTAGTGGTGGTGGTATACTGCTGGTGGTGTAGTGTTGGTGGTATAGTGCTGGTGGTGGTGTAGTGTTGGTGGTGTAGTGTTGGCGATGTAGTGTTGGTGATGTAGTGTTGGTTGTGTAGTGCTGGTGGTGTAGTGTTGGTGGTATAGTGTTGGTGGTGTATTGTCAGTGGTGTAGTGTTTGTGGTATAGTGCTGGTGGCATAGTGTTGGTGGTGTAGTGTTGGTGGTATAGTGCTGGTGGTGGTGTAGTGTTGGTGGTATACTGCTGGTGGTTTAGTGTTGGTGGTATACTGCTGGTGGTGGTGTAGTGTTGGTGGTATACTGCTGGTGGTGTAGTGGTGGTGGTATACTGCTGGTGGTGTAGTGGTGGTGGTATAGTGCAGGTGGTGTAGTGTTGGTGTTATAGTGCTGGTGGTGGTGTAGTGTTGGTGGTATACTGCTGGTGGTGTAGTGTTGGTGGTATAGTGCAGGTGGTGTAGTGTTGGTGTTATAGTGCTGGTGGTGGTGTAGTGATGGTGGTATACTGCTGGTGGTTTAGTGTTGGTGGTATACTGCTGGTGGTGGTGTAGTGTTGGTGGTATACTGCTGGTGGTGTAGTGTTGGTGGTATAGTGCTGGTGGTGTAGTGTTGGTGGTATACTGCTGGTGGTGTAGTGTTGGTGGTATACTGCTGGTGGTGTAGTGCTGGTGGTGGTGTAGTAGTGTTGGTGGTGTAGTGTTGGTGGTATACTGCTGGTGGTGTAGTGTTGGTGGTATAGTGCTGGTGGTGGTGTAGTGGTGGTGGTATACTTCTGGTGGTGTAGTGTTGGTGGTATAGTGCTGGTGGTGGTGTAGTAGTGTTGGTGGTATACTGCTGGTGGTGTAGTGTTGGTGGTATACTGCTGGTGGTGTAGTGTTGCTGGTATACTGCTGGTGGTGTAGTGTTGTTGGTATAGTGCTGGTGGTGTAGTGTTGGTGGTATAGTGCTGGTGGTGTAGTGTTGTTGGTATAGTGCTGGTGGTGTAGTGTTGGTGGTATGCTGGTGGTTGTGTAGTGTTGGTGGTATACTGCTGGTGGTGTAGTGGTGGTGGTATAGTGCTGGTGGTGTAGTGTTGTTGGTATAGTGCTGGTGGTGTAGTGTTGGTGGTATGCTGGTGGTTGTGTAGTGTTGGTGGTATACTGCTGGTGGTGTAGTGGTGGTGGTATAGTGCTGGTGGTGGTGTAGTGTTGGTGGTATAGTGCTGGTGGTGTAGTGTTGGTGGTATACTGCTGGTGATGGTGTAGTGTTGGTGGTATACTGCTGGTGGTGGTGTAGTGTTGGTAGTATACTGCTGGTGGTGTAGTGGTGGTGGTATACTGCTGGTGGTGTAGTGGTGGTGGTATACTGCTGGTGGTGTAGTGGTGGTGGTATACTGCTGGTGGTGTAGTGTTGGTGGTATAGTGCTGGTGGTGGTGTAGTGTTGGTGGTGTCGTTCTGGTGCTGTAGTGTTGATGGTACATAGTGTTGGTGATGTAGTATTGGTAGGGTAGTGTTGGTGGTGGTGTAGTGTTGGTGGTATAGTGTTGGTGGTGGTGTAGTGTTGGTGGTATACTGCTGGTGGTGTAGTGGTGGTGGTATAGTGCTGGTGGTGTAGTGTTGTTGGTATAGTGCTGGTGGTGTAGTGTTGGTGGTATGCTGGTGGTTGTGTAGTGTTGGTGGTATACTGCTGGTGGTGTAGTGGTGGTGGTATAGTGCTGGTGGTGGTGTAGTGTTGGTGGTATAGTGCTGGTGGTGTAGTGTTGGTGGTATACTGCTGGTGATGGTGTAGTGTTGGTGGTATACTGCTGGTGGTGGTGTAGTGTTGGTAGTATACTGCTGGTGGTGTAGTGGTGGTGGTATACTGCTGGTGGTGTAGTGGTGGTGGTATACTGCTGGTGGTGTAGTGGTGGTGGTATACTGCTGGTGGTGTAGTGTTGGTGGTATAGTGCTGGTGGTGGTGTAGTGTTGGTGGTGTCGTTCTGGTGCTGTAGTGTTGATGGTACATAGTGTTGGTGATGTAGTATTGGTAGGGTAGTGTTGGTGGTGGTGTAGTGTTGGTAGTATAGTGTTGGTGGTGGTGTAGTGTTGGTGGTATACTGCTGGTGGTGTAGTGGTGGTGGTATAGTGCTGGTGGTGGTGTAGTGTTGGTGTTATAGTGCTGGTGGTGTAGTGTTGGTGGTATACTGCTGGGGGTGTAGTGATGGTGGTATAGTGCTGGTGGTGGTGTAGTGTTGGTGGTATAGTGCTGGTGGTGGTGTAGTGTTGGTGGTATACTGCTGGTGGTGGTGTAGTGTTGGTGGTATAGTGCTGGTGGTGTAGTGTTGGTGGTATACTGCTGGTGGTGGTGTAGTGTTGGTGGTGTAGTGCTGGTGGTGTAGTGTTGGTGGTATACTGCTGGTGGTGGTGTAGTGTTGGTGGTATAGTGCTGGTGGTGTAGTGTTGGTGGTATACTGCTGGTGGTGGTGTAGTGTTGGTGGTATACTGCTGGTGGTGTAGTGGTGGTGGTATAGTGCTGGTGGTATAGTGTTGGTGGTATAGTGCTGGTGGTATTGTGTTGGTGGTATAGTGCTGGTGGTATAGTGTTGGTGGTGTAGTGCTGGTGGTATAGTGCTGATGGTATAGTGCTGGTGGTATAGTGTTGGTGGTATAGTGCTGGTGGTGTAGTGTTGGTGGTATAGTGCTGGTGGTGGTGTAGTGTTGGTGGTGTAATGCTGGTGGTGTAGTTCTGGTGCTGTAGTGTTGATGGTATATAGTGTTGGTGATGTAGAGTTGGTAGGGTAGTGTTGGTGGTGGTGTAGTGTTGGTGGTGTAGTGTTGGTGGTGGTGTAGTGTTGGTGGTGGTGTAGTGTTGGTGGTGGTGTAGCATTGGTAATGTAGTGTTGGTGGTGTAGTGCTGGTAGTGTAGTGTTGGTGGTGGTTTATGCTGGTGGTGGTGTAGTGCTGGTGGTGTAGTGTTGGTAGTGGTGTACTGTTGGTGGTGTAGTGTTGGTGGTGTAGTGCTGGTGGTGTAGTGTTGGTGATGTAGTACTGGTTGTGTAGTGCTGATGGTGTAATGCTGGTGGTGTAGTGTTGGTGGTGTAGTGTTGGCGATGTAGTGTTGGTGATGTAGTGTTGGTTGTGTAGTGCTGGTGGTGTAGTGTTGGTGGTGTAGTGTTGGTGGTATAGTGCTGGTGGTATTGTGTTGGTGGTATAGTGCTGGTGGTATAGTGTTGGTGGTGTAGTGCTGGTGGTATAGTGCTGATGGTATAGTGCTGGTGGTGTAGTTCTGGTGCTGTAGTGTTGATGGTATATAGTGTTGGTGATGTAGTGTTGGTAGGGTAGTGTTGGTGGTGGTGTAGTGTTGGTGGTATACTGTTGGTGGTGGTGTAGTGTTGGTGGTATACTGATGGTGGTGTAGTGGTGGTGGTATAGTGCTGGTGGTGGTGTAGTGTTGGTGGTATAGTGCTGGTGGTGTAGTGTTGGTGGTATACTGCTGGTGGTGTAGTGTTGGTGGTATAGTGCTGGTGGTGGTGTAGTGTTGGTGGTATAGTGCTGGTGGTGGTGTAGTGTTGGTGGTATAGTGTTGGTGGTGTAGTGTTGGTGGTATAGTGCTGGTGGTATTGTGTTGGTGGTATAGTGCTGGTGGTATAGTGTTGGTGGTGTAGTGCTGGTGGTATAGTGCTGATGGTATAGTGCTGGTGGTATAGTGTTGGTGGTATAGTGCTGGTGGTGTAGTGTTGGTGGTATAGTGCTGGTGGTGGTGTAGTGTTGGTGGTGTAATGCTGGTGGTGTAGTTCTGGTGCTGTAGTGTTGATGGTATATAGTGTTGGTGATGTAGTGTTGGTAGGGTAGTGTTGGTGTTGGTGTAGTGTTGGTGGTATAGTGTTGGTGGTGGTGTAGTGTTGGTGGTGGTATAGTGTTGGTGGTGGTGTAGTGTTGGTGGTGGTGTAGCATTGGTAATGTAGTGTTGGTGGTGTAGTGCTGGTAGTGTAGTGTTGGTGGTGGTTTATGCTGGTGGTGGTGTAGTGCTGGTGGTGTAGTGTTGGTAGTGGTGTACTGTTGGTGGTGTAGTGTTGGTGGTGTAGTGCTGGTGGTGTAGTGTTGGTGATGTAGTACTGGTTGTGTAGTGCTGATGGTGTAGTGCTGGTGGTGTAGTGTTGGTGGTATAGTGCTGGTGGTATAGTGTTGGTGGTATAGTGCTGGTGGTATAGTGTTGGTGGTGTAGTGTTGGTGGTATAGTGCTGGTGGTATTGTGTTGGTGGTATAGTGTTGGTGGTATAGTGTTGGTGGTGTAGTGCTGGTGGTATAGTGCTGATGGTATAGTGCTGGTGGTATAGTGCTGGTGGTATAGTGCTGGTGGTATAGTGCTGGTGGTGTAGTGCTGGTGGTGTAGTGCTGGTGGTATAGTGCTGGTGGTATAGTGTTGGTGGTATAGTGCTGGTGGTATAGTGCTGGTGGTATAGTGCTGGTGGTATAGTGCTGGTGGTGTAGTGTTGGTGGTATAGTGCTGGTGGTATAGTGTTGGTGGTATAGTGTTGGTGGTATAGTGCTGGTGGTATAGTGCTGGTGGTATAGTGCTGGTGGTAGTGTTGGTGGTGTAGTGTTGGTGGTATAGTGTTGGTGGTATAGTGCTGGTGGTATAGTGTTGGTGGTATAGTGCTGGTGGTATAGTGTTGGTGGTATAGTGTTGGTGGTGTAGTGCTGGTGGTATAGTGCTGATGGTATAGTGCTGGTGGTATAGTGCTGGTGGTATAGTGCTGGTGGTATAGTGTTGGTGGTATAGTGTTGGTGGTGTAGTGCTGGTGGTATAGTGCTGATGGTATAGTGTTGGTGGTATAGTGCTGGTGGTATAGTGCTGGTGGTATAGTGCTGGTGGTGTAGTGCTGGTGGTGTAGTGCTGGTGGTATAGTGCTGGTGGTATAGTGTTGGTGGTATAGTGCTGGTGGTATAGTGCTGGTGGTATAGTGCTGGTGGTATAGTGCTGGTGGTGTAGTGTTGGTGGTATAGTGCTGGTGGTATAGTGTTGGTGGTATAGTGTTGGTGGTATAGTGTTGGTGGTGTAGTGCTGGTGGTATAGTGCTGGTGGTATAGTGCTGGTGGTATAGTGTTGGTGGTATAGTGCTGGTGGTATAGTGCTGGTGGTATAGTGCTGGTGGTAGTGTTGGTGGTGTAGTGTTGGTGGTATAGTGTTGGTGGTATAGTGCTGGTGGTATAGTGTTGGTGGTATAGTGCTGGTGGTATAGTGCTGGTGGTATAGTGTTGGTGGTATAGTGTTGGTGGTGTAGTGCTGGTGGTATAGTGCTGGTGGTATAGTGCTGGTGGTATAGTGTTGGTGGTATAGTGCTGGTGGTATAGTGTTGGTGGTGTAGTGTTGGTGGTATAGTGCTGATGGTATAGTGCTGGTGGTATAGTGCTGGTGGTATAGTGCTGGTGGTATAGTGCTGGTGGTATAGTGCTGGTGGTATAGTGTTGGTGGTATAGTGCTGGTGGTATAGTGCTGGTGGTATAGTGTTGGTGGTGTAGTGTTGGTGGTATACTGCTGGTGGTATAGTGCTGGTGGTATAGTGTTGGTGGTGTAGTGTTGGTGGTATAGTGCTGATGGTATAGTGTTGGTGGTATAGTGCTGGTGGTATAGTGTTGGTGGTATAGTGTTGGTGGTGTAGTGTTGGTGGTATACTGCTGGTGGTATAGTGCTGGTGGTATAGTGTTGGTGGTGTAGTGTTGGTGGTATAGTGCTGATGGTATAGTGTTGGTGGTATAGTGCTGGTGGTATAGTGTTGGTGGTATAGTGTTGGTGGTGTAGTGTTGGTGGTATACTGCTGGTGGTATAGTGCTGGTGGTATAGTGTTGGTGGTGTAGTGTTGGTGGTATAGTGCTGATGGTATAGTGTTGGTGGTATAGTGCTGGTGGTATAGTGTTGGTGGTATAGTGTTGGTGGTGTAGTGTTGGTGGTATACTGCTGGTGGTATAGTGCTGGTGGTATAGTGTTGGTGGTATAGTGTTGGTGGTATAGTGCTGATGGTATAGTGTTGGTGGTATAGTGCTGGTGGTATAGTGTTGGTGGTATAGTGTTGGTGGTGTAGTGTTGGTGGTATACTGCTGGTGGTATAGTGCTGGTGGTATAGTGTTGGTGGTGTAGTGTTGGTGGTATAGTGCTGGTCAAGCGACGATATTAGGCTCCATTCCCGCCTAAAATCATAATTTTACGATAAATATTGTTGTTACTTATTCATATGCGCCTATTTAACGTGCAATATGAGAATATTAACATGTAACAGCAATAAAACAAGTGGGAATAGTATTTGGGGGGTGAAAAAGACAAATTATTACCGACCGTCCAATCATGAAGTGTGAGGCGAACGCGAAGTATACCCTCTCTCTTCGAAGCACTGAGGCAGACTGAAGCCTCTCGCTCACTCTCTCTCTCTCACCACGCACTCGATTGGCGCAGGACAACACCTTGGAACCGGGTCGGAGATATTGGCGCGGTAAATAAACCGATAAACAAGGGAATAGGAGGAAAAATAGTTGATAAGTGAAGGGGGGGGGGGTTTGACACATGTGGATGAGTGATAGAAGGTATGGAGGGGAATTATCTCACTTTATCTCATATTCCTTTGTTTTAAGTGCTACTGGGGCCTTATAAAAGTTTTTTTTAGGCCTTGGATATTAAGGGGTTCGTCACCTTTCACCACCAAAACCTCTTAAGTCTTCTCGCCATTCTCGGGTTGATTAACCCTATGTACAACCGTAAAAGTCACAATTGTCCCACAAGGCCATGTTAACCCTTAGAATATCTGATACAAATTTCTTTTCTGCTTTATGGCTATTATTAGGCGAATTTATTCAGATTAGGGAGGGTGTGTGGAAGTAAGAGGGTTTATTGAGATAGTCTTTACCTTTATAATTCCAGCAGATCCTTCCAAAATTTTATAAAATCTTCCAATTATAGCCTGAATAAATTGTCACAATACGTCAAAATCCTCAAAGGGTTAAGCAGAGCCAAGGTAATCAAAATACATTGGTTTGTATATTCATGTTTCTGTTTTTGTATATCTATTTAAAGCTACAACTTTGAAACAGTTGGAAATCTTGCTATTTTCACACAATAAAGCACTTATACAGGGTGTCCCGAAATAGACGTGCCAAACTTCAGGATCAGGTTAGGAAACATATTCTAAGCATGAAATGTTCAATAAGCAACATTCCAATTTTACTTGTTACAGATATATACAGTATTTCCCCATAAGGCTGGCCTAGCTGTCCTAGTGCTTACCACACCCCCATCTAACTGCAATTATTTGACCATATTAATATCAAGATATTAAAATTATGTAAATTGCAAACTGATGATAGACATATTAGCTCACTTTGGACTTGCTGGAAACTATTTGACGTGAAAAAGTCCATTACATCGATGCGAGGGAGGACACTTTATAAAACCTTCAATGTCTCTTAAACGGTTGAGATTTAGAATTTTTGGAACATGTTGTGCTTAGAATCATCTGTATAATCATATCCAGAAGTTTGGCACGTCAAATTTGGGACACCCTGTATATAATTATAGAGAACACACACACACACACACACACACACACATACAAAGGGCGTATATAGCGGGGTGGCGGTGATTGTGCGATAATGAATGGGATAGCGCATTATTTCAGCTTGATATAATTTTACAAGTATTATTAAGCTTGTTAACTAGCAATGCAATTGTTTTAATGACAGAAGCTACTGTATGTTCAGCTATTTAATAAGCATTAATTAGTGTACGTTATGGTAATTGCAATCATACAGTAAATGACTCTTATGAAGCCTGTTGTTAGAAACAATAGTCTATGTGTAAGTCGATAGCTTCTGGTGTTCATTATTGTCATATTAAATATTGACTAATACTAAAACGAATAAACTGAGGGAGGCAGGCTTTTGTTGAATATAGATAATCGTATGTTACTTTGCATAGTCAAAGTCATTAGTTAACTAAAACTTGATAATAGTCTCTGTGAATTTTAGAGAGAGGGATATTAACCTTTTGAAAATCATGACGCATTTTGATAGTTTATTTTGTCTATCATTAGACGAGTTTAGACTGCTTGAGATCTGTGGGAATGAAAAGGGTAATGACTAATGCATTTAATCCTCTGACTTCCATATACCCTTCCTAATCTACATAAAATCGTCTAATGATAGCCAGCAAACATAAAATAAATGCGTGTCGGATCTTGAAAGGGTTAGGTCAACACACCTATAGGCCAGGAAACAAAGAATACTATACCCTGTTCACTAAAGGTAGGCCAGAAAACCCGACCCCCAACCTCTCATAACTCACAAAGAGCTAGAACAATCGACCATTTGGGAAGAGCCAGCCAGAGAAGAGGTGCGGAATTTAACAATCCATTGGCTCTAGCCCTTTTTTAGTTATAGAGGTTAGGGTTCACGATGTTTTGCTTACTTACAATGAATGAACTATAGTAACTGGCTAGTAAAACACACAAGAACCATTTAGAAAAAAGAGGTAGAAACTAGGGGTTACACAGTTTATGATAAGGTTGTTGGTAAACAGATGGCCTTATAATTAAGTCATGTCTCGGCACCAAGTCAATTTTGATAAATAATTGGTATCAGCAATATTTAAACACGATTTCTTAATTTCGAGTGAGATATACAAACGTTCCTACACTTCGCCATCTTATTCATCATCTGACAGACATTAATACAGCACAGAGCGATCCCAACGTAATGACAGCTGAGACATGACTGACTAGCGCCATTGTACAGTTTAGTAGTTTATTTCTGATGACTTGCTATTTTGTTTTCTTTTTATTATAATGTTGAGCGAGGAGAGGGATTTAGCTGTTGCCTGTAATATAGAGGAAAGGTAATAATTGATAGCATTTTCTTCTTGAAGAACCATGATTGCATACACAACCTTGAGAAACTTCTTGTAACATGTGAACACATATCATTTTGATTGTGCACTGCATTTGTTAAGATACTGAACTTTGATTTGCCAACCATATGTTATCAATTGTATGGGTTTTAGGAAAATATTCATTAAAAGTTTGCTAACAAAAAACACTGCTGCATCCTCAAACGTGCCAAATTTGGGAGAAAACACAGTTCACTTGATGCTAATTTTAGTGAAACACCAGATTGAAATATAATATAATATATATTTGCTCAGCAAGCTTTCTATACTAAATTTTCTGGAAAGGAAATAATATTATGCATACCCATACCTAGAATGGTATAACTAGAATGCCACGGCAGTACACAGATATCGCATACAAAGTACACTTTTTAAGATTTATACATTTTGTGTTTAATAAATGATAAGCTTATTCAAGGAATCATTGCATAACCTACGGAATTATTCCTATAAAGGAAATATATAATTTAATTGGGTATTATGCTAAATATGACAAGAAACCTTGTGATTAGTTTCTATATGTGTGTATTGACCTTCCTTGCCTCGACAATAGGAAAAAAATACAAAATAACAATATAATGTTAAGAATTTAAACATGCACTTATGCAATTGAAGTTACCAACACTCATTGGTGTTAGTCCCACGTTACTGTTAAAGCCATATGTTGTGGAAATGTATCGTTTGTTTGCTTAATTAAAAAAGTGAGAGAACAGAACATTAATCACATTAATTTAGGAAGTGCTTAAACAATGGCGTATCAGTATTATTACATGTCATAAGTCTTTGTCTGACCCCAAAGACAATGAAGCAACTTGGTTGAGCCCGAGAACTTTCAGTCTACTACTGTACTTCTCACTTCTAAACTTGTTCTTCCTCTGTCCAAATACTCGTCTTTCCTATTTTACTCCAGCCATCTGGTCTGGCCCAAAACTGGAATTTGTGACAAGACTGTCTGTGTCAGATAAACAGGAGCTGAAAGGATCTTCTTACTTATTATGAACTCTTAGAATGGCAGCTAAAATAATAATATATACATTTCTATGTAATTTGGAAATTATTAGTCGGCCATACATGATGCTAGGTCTCATATTCATATGAATCGCATATTGATCTTGTGGTACCTCTAGTTCTAATAACATTTAATAAAAACAATATGCTTATCAATGACGATGTTTCTCGAACACTATATCCATAGCTATCTAATAATGTCTATCTCTGTTCCTCAGTAACGAAGCTGGTGGGCAGCGAGCCGGTGGAGTTTTTGGAGTCCCAGTATGAGGTGGAAGTACCGGAGAACACCACCCAAGAACTGTTGCTGCGACTGTCACCAAAAGTCCGGCCCCAAGGTATGGTCACAGTCAGGTGTAGGTTAAGGGTTGGAGGGGCCAGAGAACACCACCCAAGAACTGTTGCTGCGACTGTCACCAAAAGTCCGGCCCTAAGGTATGGTCACAGTCAGGGGTAGGTTAAGGGGTGGAGGGGCCAGAGAACACCACCCAAGAACTGTTGCTGCGACTGTCACCAAAAGTCCGGCCCCAAGGTATGGTCACAGTCAGGGGTAGGTTAAGGGGTGGAGGGGCCAGAGAACACCACCCAAGAACTGTTGCTGCGACTGTCACCAAAAGTCCGGCCCCAAGGTATGGTCACAGTCAGGGGTAGGTTAAGGGGTGGAGGGGCCAGAGAACACCACCCAAGAACTGTTGCTGCGACTGTCACCAAAAGTCCGGCCCCAAGGTATGGTCACAGTCTGGGGTAGGTTAAGGGGTGGAGGGGCCAGAGAACACCACCCAAGAACTGTTGCTGCGATTTTCACCAAAAGTCCGGCCCCAAGGTATGGTCACAGTCAGGTGTAGGTCACCAGTCAGCTTAGTCTGATATTGGAAAAAGTCTCGCACTTGGTTTAGCACGCAACCTTGGCAGCCGTTGAGATGCTTTTGGATATGCTTTAGATATGTCGCCAGTCTAATAGAGTTTGTTAGAAGGATCCAATACTGGAATTAGCTCAGAGTTACAACGTTTGCTAGACAAGTCCATTTTGGTGACAGGGTATAAGTACTTTAGGTATGTGAGGAGTATTTCCATCATATCGGTAAGTTCTAGGGAGCTATGATAGTGGATTTATCTCAAAGTTATATCCTTTATTTGGGAAGTGTTGTACTGTATGTCCTACCAAGGTTATTGTTGTTGTACCATATGCTGGGAGACCCTAGCTTCAGCTATCGTATGCAACATGTGGCTGCATTTTTGTATTCTGTATATGTACTGTATGTCTTATGTTCAGCTCCCTCATACTGGAATAAAATTTATGTTATTGAATCACCTAGTGTATGTTGTAAGTCGCTATCAATATATATTTTTATAAAACAAACTAATACAATGGAATGCGAATAACATCAGAAAAACAACTCTAACGAAGCTACTCGTTAATGATGACAGTAATTTGTTGCTTTTTCTACGTAAGATATGTTGCGAGACAACCATATTTTTTTTAAGTGATAGTCAAAATGGCTTCAGCTAAAACTTGTAACATCAGCTAGGATTGTCTAGCTGTGGCTGATATAACATTATTAATGTTGGTAATTGTTTCTTAGCAATCAGCTACGGTTATATATTATTTATGTTTTTTGTACCTGTCAATGGTATACAATTTGTAGCATTTTGATAAAGAGATGTGGCAAGGAATCAAAGCCTGTTACTAGAATGGATTCGAACTGGATGTTACTAGAACTGGATTTAGCTCCAATATGTGGTATCAGCTATGATTGTGCATATAGCTGTCGAGTAATTGTTGGGTATTATAATTGGAGGCCTAAAATGGGACTTGGCAGGCAGGTATTGAGAGTAGGTGCAGTATATGTTACTAATATAGTAGGTGCAGTATATGTTACTAATATAGTAGGTGCAGTATATGTTACTAATATAGTAGGTGCAGTATATGTTACTAATATAGTAGGTGCAGTATATGTTACTAATATAGTAGGTGCAGTATATGTTACTAATATAAAATAAGAATTTATGTTGTTGTTGTTGTTGTTGTTGTTGTTGTTGTTGTTCCCTAAGCTGCCTGGCCGAACAGCCCCGAGTCCCTGAGAAAGGCCATGGCCACGATCGGGCTTTCCCACAGAGCTCTCATTGAGTGTAAATTGTGTTGTTGGCGTAAGTGGTTGTGTGAAATGCAGTCTTCTATGATGTGTTTAATGGTATGGGGTGCTGTGTTACATCCCGGGCAGGCGTCGACAACGGAGTCCATCCAGTCTCTTCTGATAGCTCAGGAGAGCTGGATGGTGTCCGCATCTCAGCCTGGCCAGGTGGACTCTGTCCTCGCGAGGAAGGGAGGATTCGGAAGGATGGATTTCGGGAGGTCGTGCATGCAGCTGCGTGTTGTCTGTGAGTGAGTGGATGGATCGGTGAGAGATATGAGTATGGATGTGCTTCTGGAAGTTGGTTCGGGGTGGGCAGGGAGGGAGAGAGGACAACAATTGTGTTGCTTGCAACTGTCAGGGATGTGTTAAACAGTCAAACCAACTTCCTTTGTCCTGCTATTTGTGGAAGTGCCAATTTATCTAATAACTTTTCCCAATACTATCTAGCCCCATGGCAAACGAAGGGATGGTCTACCTATCAACTAATGTTCTATATATTAGTACTGTATATGAAAACAAATAACATTGGTAATAACATAAATAATCCATATAGCCAGATCAAATGTACTCTTATTTGGGTGGGAATTAGGACTCGTTTCGTCAATTCAAAGCAAGTTGCCAACGGCCGCCAGATTTTTGTACTTGCTCGATTATAATCTCGGGTGCTTCATAAATATTCCATTAAATGTTGTCCATAGGTGTATCGTAATATTATCTAAACGTAAATTACTATTTGGTGTGATACAAAAATGGCAAAATAGATATAATAGATATGATAAGAAAAAAAAATCGTACATTTTAAACTAAATTTACACAACTTTACCTTCCCTGCCAAGAAGCACATCCATACTCATATCTCTCGCCGTTCCATCCAATCACTCATAGACAACAAGCAGTTGCAGGCACGACCTCCCGAAATCCATCTTTCTGAATCCTCCCTTCCTCGCGAGTCCACCTGGTAAAGTTGAGATGTGGGAACCATCCACCTCTTCTGAGCTATCAAAAGAGACTGGATATCTCCATCGTCGACACCTGCCCAGGATGCAACACGGCACCCCATACTACACAATCACTTATACCAACAACATAATCTACACTCCTTGAGAGCTCTGTGGGAAAGCCCGATCGTGGCCATGGCCTTCCTTTGGGACTTGGGGATGTTCGGCCAGGCACCTTAGGGAACGACAACAACAACAACAACTTACAAACTTGTCTGCAGGGTCCCAGATATCATGAATGGCCACTTCCAGTAATTTCCAGTGGTGGGGTACCCCTGCCAGCCACGCTCAAATATTTAATGACAAGATTTGGGAAACACATTATAATGAAGCTGATTTGCGCCAAAATCTGGTAACAGACAAATATGCTGAAGCCACATGCAGGAATAGTAAGAAGGGCACCTTGGAATCAAAATCTACAATATCACCCTTCATGTCATAAAAATTATACTGCCATTAAACGCCCAAAGGGAACCCCATCAAGTGAATCCCCGACAATTAAGAAAGCTTGCATCGAAACCAGGAGTGACAGTAATATCCCCAAGTTTGACAAACAGGGTCTATTGAATATTCTATGGCAGGAGCTGGAAAAAGAGAGGTGGCAAGGAAGACTGCAGAGGTTCTCCTGCATTGACCTTGTACCATTCTCCTCGGTTATATCCATCTCTCGGTTCCCCAGCAGAGTTATGTGCGAATCACCTTGATCCATCATAAGTGCTCTATAAAAGTTTTTGTTTACACAAGCTATCTCATAATCACATACAAGCAGCACCTGCAAAGATTCAAGATCAGCGAATTAGTGGAGTAAATGATTTTAGTCCGCTCAACTGAAGACAATAATTTGCTCTTGTCTTACAATGATTAGGTACCGGTATACAAGCAACATGACCAGCGCAGGTACCTTAAGTACACTTCCGTTTATTGCTCTACAAATAAAGAGATGAAAAACATCGGAGATAAACCTTAGACCTCACTACATGATAAAATAGATCTATGCTCGTACCACTTATGTGAACAGGATAAATGATCTATTTCCAGCAAATCTCCATGTCAATTGATGGGAAATCTCAATGCACAACATCTATAGCTACAGGTCCTGGCAACCCACTAGTATATATTTGGAACCCTGCAAAATAAGCTGCACTTAATTTCAGGTGGTTACCTCGTGAGCTACCAAGGTCCGTTCTAGGGCTTTGCAATTTGGGTGTGGCTGGCAGGGGTACCCCACCATTGGAATTTACTGGAAGTGGCCATTCATGATATCTGGGACCCTGCAGAAAAGATTGCAAGTAATTTGAAGTGGTTACCTCATGAGCTGAGCTAGCTCAGTTCTGGGATTTTGCCATTTTTGAGCATGGCTGGCGGGGGCACCCCACCACTGGAATTTACTGGAAGTGGCCATTCATGATATCTGGGACCCTGCAGAAGATTTTGCAAGTGATTTGAAATGGTTACCTCAATAGCTGCTCTAGATCAGCTTTGAGGGGCTAATTAATGGGGGCTGGCAGGGGCAACCCACCAATAAATATTGCTGTCATCAACCATGTTTCATACATTGGGCTATGGAATGCCTATTACAGTTATTTTGGATGGGTTGCTGTGCAAAGCTGATCTAGATAATTTTTGGAGTGGATTTAATCCACTCTCCTGGCCACATCCACCACAGCAAGCCTGCTAGTCATCCAGTTCCATACAATAGCATTGATAGGTGATACTTTGGTGGGAAAGAAAATTGGTTACCTTTCCAGCTAACCAGACCCCCCGGGGCTCCCGGTCTACCATGTGCAGTGTATGGAAAGGGTGTGGGCGCTAACTCGATTCGATGTAGCATCTGTCGATGTTGGGTGCATCATGGGAATAAACACTGTAGTAGAATAAAAGGACCCCTGCCGAAGGATAAGTCAGAAATAGAGACATTTGAGTGCGTAGTGTGCAAAGGCGAGCTCGTGTTAAGTGATGATCCTGTGGCTGTGAATTTTGGAAATGAGTTATTGGAACTGGTGGACAAGTTTTGTTTCCTAGGAACTACCATCTCTGCCGGTGGTGGGGCCGAGGCTGCCACTGTCGCTAGAATTAGATGTGGCTGGGGGAAGTTCAGAGAACTGCTGCCAATTCTGACCTTGAACAGAATGCCTCTCCCCCTGAAGGGAAAGGTGTATGCCTCATGTGTAAGAAGTGCAATGACATATGCCTCAGAAACATGGGCCGTTAAAGTAGAGGATGTCAACAGACTGGAATGTAATGAGATGAGATGAGATTGGTGAGATGGATGTGTGGGGCCAGGCTGCAGGATAGAATAACAAATGATGAGCTGAGAAGATGTTTAGGTATAAAGAGTATTAGCGAGCTGATGCGTACAAGTAGACTGGGATGGTTTGGACATGTGGA
Source organism: Paralithodes platypus (assembly GCA_032716605.1). Classification (NCBI taxonomy): domain Eukaryota; kingdom Metazoa; phylum Arthropoda; class Malacostraca; order Decapoda; family Lithodidae; genus Paralithodes; species Paralithodes platypus. The sequence goes on along the minus strand of CM064571.1, from coordinate 3,250,324 downwards.
GAGAATGGATGAACAAAATTGGGTGAAAAAATGCAGGTCTGTGATTGTTGAGGGAGCTGCACCAAGGGGTGGACCAAGGAAGACCTGGGATCGGACTATACGTGCCGATCTCAAATCCAAAAACTTGAAAAGTGAAGCAGCCCTTAACAGGGTTGCCTGGAACACCGCCAATAGGATAAGAGACTGAAACTGCCCGTATGTGTGGAGCACTCAGTCTCAAAATGTTATGTATGTATGTATGTATTTACATAGATCATCTCAAAGATATAGAGTTTTAGGTTATAGCAGCTTAGCAAACTTTATAAACTATTTCCATATTCATTAAGGAGCTATAATTATATGATACCAACTTCTATAAGAGATAGTTGTATTACCTATATACTGTCTGTCACGGGTCCTGATGTGCTGAGGGTGAGGTTTTGAGAGAATACAAGAGCCAGGTGAACAAGTTTATTCTTTAATTTGATAGGTTGATATACATTATATATTATTACTCAAAGATACAAGGACAATCTATCTATCTATTGCCTGACGCCGTGATCCCCGAAGGGGTGGCCACGAACGAACCGCCCCCATGCACCTCTGTCCCCAGTCAGTCGACGCCCCTCCCCCCAACCAGCACCGCCTTCATTCATGTAGTTCCTCACTCCATCCTTCCACCTCATATTCGGTCTACCTCTCCCCCTCTGTCCCTTCACCTCGCTCTCGTACACCCTCTTAGTCATTCTCTCGCTTTCCATACGTTCCATATGGCCGAACCATCTCAAGTTGTTCCTTTTCACACTTTCCAGCACATCTACCTCCACACCACACCTCCTTCTTACTTCCTCATTAGTCTGTCTATCCCTCCATGTAACTCCGCACGCACTCCTTAGGTAATTAATTTCCACTGCTCTCACTCTTGGTCTGAGTCTCTCAACCAACGTCCATGCTTCGCTTCCGTAAGTCAGTGTCGGGATTACCACACTGTCATGCAAGGACTTCTTCACTTCCATACTGACCACCCTATTTCTTGTTACTGCTTTTAGCGTTCCTACAACCCTCTTCCCCTGTTGTACCCTCTCCCGCACCTCTTCATCCATAGTCCCATCTTTACTCAACACACTGCCCAGATACTTAAAAGAGTTGACGATCTCCATAGCCTGACCGTTCAGCTTCACCTCACACTCTGTGACTTCACCCCTTTCGAATACCATAACCTTGGTCAAGGACAATGCATATTTAAATATCAACATAGTATTAAGGTAAAAATTAAATGCAAGTAACAAGTATCAATAGGACACACAAGGATACATACATATGTACAAATATAATTAGCACATACTGTAGCTGAGAGACGTAATAAATGAATAATGAACTCCTAGTTAGACTTAATTATGTGGGGGAATCCCTAGCTGGACTTTAGTGTAAGTGTGTGTGTGTGTGTGTGTGTGTGTGGCAGAGCTCTCCATCTATAGGTATGCAGTGGTTTGGTAACTTAATTTAAAGGTTAGTCAAACATGTAACAATATACCTATAAATGAATTATTTACGGTATGGAGAGCATGTGAGGGTTTTAATTGGCAGCTGATAATGATTAATTAATTACTGTAAAGGGGGCCTGAAAGTCAGGTCTCGTCTGTTACTAAGTGTTTCTTAAATTGCAGTAATAGCTTTATTATTAAGCTACCAAGAAGCAGATGAACATTCTAGGTTCTAGCCAGGAAGTATCTAGGTCCTCACTTGGCCGAGATTAGCCATTGCAAGTGGGACAGGTGAAGAACTTAAGCTAGATCGGGTCAAGGAGCACCTTTGGAGCCGGGAAGCATCCAGATCTCAGATAACTTCCACTACCTGGCCTGGATACCTAACCACTTTTTAGGTGCTCCTTGTCTTAAAGGAGGCACAGGGAAAAGGGACACGTCGATATACAGGTTCTAGATTTTGGTTGTGTCGTTATGTCCTCAGCGATGGGGGTAGGGGGATAAGCAATGGAAGGGCCCTCCTAATTCGTCTCAGGATGCCTTCCAGGGACCAATCAGCAGGGCGGTTGGTGGGTGACGTCATGGCGTCCTGGTTGGTGGAGACGTCGGTCAGGCTGGCCAATCGCAGGCTGAGCTACGCGGGTGATGTCACATCTGGTCCTTCACTCAGATGCATATGTATGTGTGTGTGTGTGGGGGGGGGGGGGGGGGGGGTATGGAGGGGGGTCTTAATTGGGGGACTGTAGAGTTTCATGGATGTTCTCTTTGGTGGTTTCCTGTGTTATTTTGGAGGGGAGTAACTGGGCCATTTGGTGGGGTTAAGGCCTTCTGCTGTGGTATAACACATTTTAAGAACCTATAGATGCAAGGCATTTAGCATTCTAAAAGTATTGAAATATATATCAATATACTAGTTAATTATTAATATTAATTATTAAAATGTATATATTGAAGGTTCGGCTTAGCTGCACTTTGTTGCGACATTTATCTCGGTGCTTAACCCTTTATTAGCGGCGCGCAACATATGTCGAGTGAAAGAAATTTGGACTATGTGGCGGCTCACAACATAAGTCGTGTGCCATTTTCAGCACGTAATGTTGCTGAGAGAGAGAGATAAGTGGTGGCAGGAGACTAGCGTGCATATGACTGCTCCAGACCACCGCGGTGGACCAACTGACATGAATCCCACCCTCCTCCACCCTCACACACTCGCTACACAGTGAATTATGTAGGGAAAGTACCGAATTACATGGTTTTTGCACTCGTGTTGCGCGAATGTTGCAAGAAAACTAACGGTCGTACAAGGATCGCTAGGGTGTCATTGGAAAGCTCTGTTTATGCCCTTTCAGGAATAGACACTTGTTTTACGCTCTGGGTCTTATTTAGGCATGAAAATGATCACGTAAACAACCCTATTTCGGGTAAAAACACCCCGCTGGGCGGCACATATTATTTACCGCCTAGCCCGCTCTTAAGGTGTTAAGAGGGGATGGTTGGCTTTCACGGTCCCCCTTCTCCCTCATGTTTAATCTTATTAGTTTATAAATTTTAAGACGTTCTTCCCATTAGTTTGTCGATTTTAATGTCTTTCGCCTCATTTATTTGTCAATTTTAAGAGCTTTCCTGCCATTTACGTCCATTTTTTCATGGTAAGCGATAGCAACCCTGTAATTTAAGAGGAACCAGCCTTTGGCCGGGACATTTTTCTATCGATAAATGTACACATTTATCTTGAAGGGGGGTCTTGGGGTGTTTTTTAAGCTTGATGGAGGTCTAGGGAGGAAATTAAAAACATTATAAAAAATATATTAATACGCAAATAAATCCTGCTCATCCCCCCTTAACCCTTTGGAGCCTGTGGTAGATGAGTCCCCCAGCCTGGTACACCGGGGCTACTACATATTATCCCCAGATGGATCACCAACTCCAAGTCCCTATATAAGGGGACGTTATTTTATATACCGGGTATTTACATATTTGAATTATTACCAGCATATGTATTTGTTTTAGTTTGCTCCCTAGACCTCTATCAAACTTATACAAAAAAAAAAAAAAAAAAAAAATATTACATTTAGCGGCAGAAAAATTTCCCGACCGAAGGTCGGTTCCTCCTACATTATATGCTCGGTATCACTCGGCAGAAAAATGGACACCTAAATGGCACAGATAAGAGGGTCTTAATAATGACAAAGAAATGGGCTAAAATCTAAAGAATTGAAAATAATTGGGGTTGAACATGAAGGAGAAGGGAGTTCAGAATAAATAGATTACTTCCCCTTAATGTAAGGTGGAGTGAGGCACCGGGTAGGCCCAGCTGTCTCCTCGTGCTCTGAAATTCAACTCGAGATCTCTTAGTTATGAGCTGAGGTCTCTTATATCTATGAAGGCTATATATTATCCAATAGTCGGTTTCATTCCAACTGGCGATAAATTGAATCCCTCTGCAGCTGATTTATTGATACTTGACGGATGAATAGAAAACGGCCATATCTCTGAGTCATAATAATGCCAAGTTTTCACAATTATCACCATATTTCGCTGCACAATCTACGTAATAGCTGAATAATCAAGGTGTGGATCTACCAATTTACCGCCAGCTGGAAGGAAACAGACTATACTGAACAAATAATAGGGTCTACGATTATTTATTAGTGGATCCACAGTCATACAAATGTGTTCAGTTTATAACAGTTCATGTTTAAGGGGGGGGGGTTGCTTTATCTCCCTCATGTTTAGTCCCATTACCTTTCACATAATTATATGTCGTTCGTGCAATTTGTTTGGCAATTTTAAGACCTTTCGGCCCATGTCTGTCAATATAGAGACCTTTCGTGCGATTTAGGTGTCGATTTTTTTCCTGGCAGGCGATAGCCAGCTTGTAATTCTAGGAGGAACCGGCCTTCGGCTGGAACAAAATTTCTGATATTTATTCCCGATATTTATCGATTATTTTTGTGCGAGGACGGCTGGGAGTACAAAGGAAATCAATCAACAACAGGTCTAGTGACTCTTTTAAGCTGCTTGTCCTCCAAAACACTGAGGATCAAGTGTCCAAACAGTGGTTTAGAGTGAGTAAGGGAACATTGGAAAGGGAACTAGTGTCCGTGGCAGGATTAGGAAGTTAGTAGGGGACAGATGGGTTAGTAACTGAGGGGGGGATAAAATAAAGTTATTCATTTACAAACGCAGTCAGTCGCGGGTTTGATGCGAGATATTTGTCTATGTGGAGTTTAAATGAATCAACGGTGCTGCAGTCTATAACGTCTCGGGGAGGCCCATTCCACAAGTTGACAACTCGATTGAAGAAGAAATTCTTAGATTCGTGTGAGTTAAAAGATTTACCAATAATTTTGCAACCGTTTCCCCGCGTGTAATTAGATTGGTCGATAGTGAAGTACTTACTAAAGTTCATATTGTCGATGCCTTTGTTGATTTTGAACACTTGAATTAAGTCACCTCTTAATCTGCGCTGGGTTAAAGGAAATAGATTTAATTCTCTAAGACGCTCTTCGTATGGTTTGTTCTTTAGGCTAGGTATCATTTTGGTAACTCTACGTTGAACTCGTTCTAGCTTGTTTATATTTTTTTGGTAATGAGGGCACCATGATTGAACGCAGTATCCCAGAAGAGGGCGGACTAAGGAATTGTAAAGGGTTAGGATAACTTCTTTGGATTTATGCTCAAATGACCTGCCTCTAAAGCCAATTATTTTGTTTGCCTTCTTAACAACTTCTGAACATTGTTGACTCGGTTTTAGGTTACTCGATATTGTTACTCCCAGATCGGTTTCTCTGTTTATATTCTTAAGCTGAGTGCCATTCATCGAATAGTTTGCTTTCTCATTTAGGTATCCGATATGTAGTACTTTACATTTATCTGCATTGAAACTCATTTGCCAAATTTGGGCCCAACATGACAATTTATCTAGATTGTGTTGCATATCGTCAACTTGTTCTTTTGAGAGTACGCTATTTGCAATTTTTGTATCGTCAGCAAATTTTTGAGATTGTACAGAAGTGTATCTCCGACCCTCTAAGCCAGTCTGAGAGCTCCCCTTGTCTCTCAGTACCATGCAAGACAAGAGAGAGTGAGGGTGTCTTACTCTCGCCGTTCAAGGTTAGATTACGACCATGGGGCTAAAATATACGATTTTCACCAGCCAATTGCTGTTACCACCTGTGTTATTGCTTTCCAATTTGCATATGTTCATATTAAAAGTAAAATAGGAGCATATGGATAAGTATTAAATATATACTGTAGCCTATATGGTAAATTGGCGATTTTAGTCAGGAATACATCAGAATACCTTCGCATGGCGGGCACTTTCAAATACCATAAATGCGCAGCTTATGAGTTTAAGGGGAAGGTAGTTGTTTTTTTCTGGACCCCCTTCTCCCTTATGTTTAGCCCTATTAATTTAGAAATTGTAAGATGTTCGCCCGATCACTTTGGTGATTTTAAAACCTTTCATCCTTTTTCTGTATCAATGCCTTTCGCCCCATGTAGGTTTCGATTTTCTCCTGATTAGCGATAGCGTGCCTGTAATGTTCGAGGAACCAGTCTTCAGCCGGGACATATTTCTACCAAAAACTGTATAAATTTAAATCGAAGGAAGATTTTAAGGATGATAATTATATAAGAAGCTCAATGGACGTCTAGGGAGGAAACTAAAACAATAATAAATAAATAAATAAATATATTAATATATAAAAACTACCATGTAATATCATTTTACTGTATTATATATATATATATATATATATATATATATATATATATATATATATATATATATATACATATATATATATACATATATATATATATATATATATATATTATTTTTCTATGTGAATGAGGGAGACAAAAGGCATAACTGCCTGCAGAGAGTGCCTCCCCCAGATTTCAAAGAGTGACAGGGCCGAAATCAAGGGACGTTCGTGCTAAAATGCCTGGACACACAGAGTTTGAAGCAATTTAAGTCATAGGAAGAGGAAAAGACTGATTCTGAGAGAGATTTCCAGAGCGCAGCAGTTGAATAGAAGAAAGTCTGAGAATAGCGTTTCACTCTTGGGTTGGAGAGCTGCACAGAGTAGGGGTGGGACTGTGTTGCAAGGCGGGTACTACGCACCCTATGTAGAGGAGGTGGTATACACTGGGAAAGCTCCGAGGAACACTGATTATTGTAGTAGCGATAGAATAGCGAGAGAGATGTAACATTGCGGCGAAGAGAGAGAGATTGCAGAGAGTTGGTGAGTGGACGGGAGTTAATGATACGAAAGGCTTTCCTTTCTACTTTATCTAGGAGTGCGGTGTGAGAAGATCCTCCCCACACATGTGAACAATACTCGATACAAGGAGGCACTGTGCCCCTGTACAGAGCAAGAAGCTGTGCAGGGGTAAAGAACCCCTTGAGGCGGTTGAGCACACCCGGCTTCTGGGAGGCTGCCTTAGCGAGACTGGTAATATGGTCTTTCCAAGTGAGAGCAGAAGAAAAAGAGACACCAAGAACATTGAGAGAAGATGAAGGGTTGATTTTTGTATTGTTGAAGAATAAGGGATAGTCCTCTGGAGGTTCCTGACGGGTAGTAAGATGGATAAATTGAGTTTTGGAAGCATTAAATGCAACAAGGTTTTCTCTACCCCAATTGGAAATAGTAGCTAGATCAGAAGAGAAGTATTTTATGGCTTCATTACGTATACTTTTGAGGGGCTGCTGGCTGGGGCGTTCTGAAAACTAATTGAGTGGTGTAAGGTAGAGTCGTCTGCATATGAATGGATGGGACTGTATGTACAGTTGAGAAGATCATTTATGAAAATTAGAAAGAGAATAGGAGATAGGACAGAACCCTGAGGAACACTGGAGTTGATAGGATGAGGAAGTGAGCGATGGCCGTCCACAACCGCAGCTATGGAACGGCCGGAAAGGAAATTAGAGGCACAGATTGAGGGACAGAAACCGAAGGAGGGCAGTTTGGAAATTAAAGATTTGTGCCATACTCTATCGAAGGCCTTCGATATGTCTAGTGCAACAGAAAAAGTCTCACCGAAGTCCCGAAAGTTGGATGACCAAGAGTTAGTAAGATATGAAAGAAGATCACCAGTAGAGCGACCCTTAAGGAAGCCATACTGGCGATCTGAGAGCAGATTATGAGAAGAGAAATGCTTAAGAAATTTGAAGCAAGAATAGTTTCAAAAACTTTAGAGATACAAGAGATGAGAGCAATTGGACGATAGTTGGAGGGTTGAGAGCGGTCACCTTTCTTTGGGACAGGTTGAATGAGAGCAAACTTCCAGCAAGAAGGAAAGACGGTAGAGGAGAGACAGAGACGAAAGAGTTTGCCTAGGCAGGGGGTCAGCACGGAAGCACAGTTTATAAGTACAACAGGAGGAACACTGTCCGGACCGTACGCCTTCTTAGTATTAAGCCCAGAGAGGGCAGAAAGTACATCTTTAGAAGTGATTAGGATACTAGCCTATTAGGCATAAGTAGGAGAGAGGGTGGTGGAGAGGGAGGAATAGCACTGGAATCATCCAAGGTAGAGTTTCTGGGAAAAGTTTGAGCAAAGAGTTCAGCTTTGTCAGAGGAAGAAGTGATGGTTGTGCCATCAGAGTGGAAAAGGGGAGGGAAAGCCGAGGAAAAGAAGTTGTTGGAGAGGTTTTTGGCTAGATGCCAGAAAGCTTGGGAAGAGCTAGAGTTGAATAGTTCAGTGCATTTATTATTTATGAAAGAGTGCTTGGCAAGTCGAAGAACAGATTTGGCTTGATTCCGGGCAGAAACATAGGAAGAATGAGATTCTTGAGTTTTAAGGCATCGGTACCGTTTGAATACTTCCTCCTTGTTGAGGACAGCAGTAGAACAAGCGTGAGTAAACCAAGATTATTTTGCATTAGACTGAGAGAAAGAAAATGGAATGTACGCCTCCATGCCCGAGAGGATTACCTCAGTAATGCGTTCAGCACTCTCCGAGGGTCCTCGGCCACGGAAGCAGAAGTCATTCCATGTGAAATCAAAGAAGTACTGCCGGAGAGCCTCCCAGTTGGCAGCGCCAAAGTGCCTCAAGCGCCGCCGGCTGGGAGGATCGGATGGCCGCACTGAAGAGATAGGACAGGTAACGGAGATAAGTTTATGGTCGAAGGAGCCCAAAGGAGAGAAAAGATTGACAGTATAAGAGGAAGGGTTAGAAGTCAGAAATAAGTCAAGAATGTTGGGCCGATCTCCAAAACGATCCGGGATACGGGTGGGTTGCTGGACCAGCTGCTCTAGGTCATTTATGATAGAAAAGACGTAGACTTGCTCACCAGGTTTGCCAGTAGAGTGAGAGGAGAGCCATTGGCGGTGGTGAACGTTGAAATCTCCTAAGATGGAGATTTCAGAGAAGGGAGAGATAAATAGAATGTGTTCCACTTTAGAGTTTAGATAGTCGAAGAATTTGGGAAAGTCGGTAGAGTTAGGGGAAAGATAGACAGTACAGAAATATTTAGTATGAGAATGACAGGATAGTTTGAGCCATAAAGTTGAGAATTCAGAGGAGTCGAAATCGGGAACTCGAGAGCAAGTGAGTTTGTTGTGCACAACATCCGCCTTTGGCCTTGAAACTAGGATAGAGAAAGTAGGAGGATACAGAGAAGGGGCTGCTGGAAGTTGTTTCAGATACCTGGGTTTCGGTGAGGAAAAGAAGATCAGGTTTGGAGGAGGAGAGATGGTGTTCGACAAAGTAAAAATTAGAGGAAAGGCCGCAAATATTACAAAAGGTGATAGTAAGAGTGACAGGCCGTGGTCCAGAGCATTTAGAGGGGTCGCCAGGGGAAGGTCGGGCATGTGTGGGGGTATTTATTGTCCCCCCACCCTGGGGACTCCGAGGCTGGGCCTATGTTCATCATGTTTTTTGTACTAATTTTGAAGGAGGAAGTGTGGTGTGCATGTTAAGTGTAGTGAAGCAGATAGGAGGAGGAGGTGTTTGTGAGAGCATGCTAGACTACTCTCAGAGCCTTTTGCTCTGTTATCGCTGCTCATTCGTTTTATTCGTTTTGACGAGTTTTTTTTCTCATGTTAAGCCTTTAGGTTAGCTATTATTGAGGGGTAAATTTGAAAATGTTACCTATGTGTGATTTTTTTTTTTTCCCTTTTTCTTGCGCTCCCTGTGGGTTAGTGTTGCACTCTTCCCGGGAGTCCAAGGAGACGTCCTTACGTCAGGGTTGGTTTGAGAGAAAGGGTTGTTTTCACTCGTTGTTGTGCTTTTCACCGAGTGGACTCCTCGCTTGACCCGCCGGCCTCTGTTCTGCGACCTGATGTCCGTGCCGCCGTGCCGACTTGTGGTTTTGTTACTCTCTTTTTCCCCCTGTCGTTGTGATCTTTGTGGTAGTGTGCCACTATCCCTTCTTCCGGCGACCTTGCATGGCCGGCGGAAGGAGATATTTTCTTTGAAAATAATGATCTCGGCGTGCCGGCCGGCCCATTGTTGCGTTTACCCCGTTTTGCGGTGGCTCAGTCTGTAAACGTACCGGCGGATGCTAGCAATTGTTTCTAATAGCATGCAAATACCCGCCGCCAATTGGCCTAAACACCTACGACCCATGTCATAGGATGGCACTCCTCCTTCTGAGTGAGTCTACGCCTCTAGAGATTTTTGGTTGTTTCGCCGGCGGTTTTCTTAGCAGGGCCGCCGGGTTCTATTTTTTGCAAATATTTAGAAACTCTCCAAATGTTCCAGCGTTTGTGCTTACCCACATACGTCCTGGCGGAAATTGCTACTTCCTAAAGGGACCCTTTACTCGGCCCGCCGAGGGAACTCGCCCTGAACGTTCGCCTCGCTCAATAAGACTTACCCTCTCAGACATATGACGCGAGTTTGAGCCTATTACAGATATTTTAATCATCAGAGGGCATTTAGAAACCTTTAGTTTAGTTACTTCATCCTCTCCAGTTGTCTTTGATTTAGCTGTGGGCAGAAAACTAATTTTGAAGAGGTAATTATAAGTGTCAGAGAACTCTATTTCTTATTGCTAATCTGGCAACCTCTGCGTCATATGAATCTGAAAGGGTTAATCGCTTAGCGATTCCGTTATAATGAGGAAGTCTATATAACCTGGACCTCAAGCTTAATCGCCCTGCGGCGATACGGTGAGGACGGTCAGATTATATGCCATAGTCTACACGTTTCTTGGGCCAGTGACACTTGTCACAGGTAAGCAGTTCTACACCATATAACTCCAATATTTTGGCAGGATCAGGTCCGGTTGAAGGTTAGAATAGTAGTGACTATTTTCTAATTTTCTGGCGGACTTGCAATAGAATGTATAAACACCTCTCAGGTTATCCTTATGAGCATTGATTCCTGGAAATTATTTCCAGATCAGCACGGCAAGGGGCCATCCCGTTCCCGGTGTGGGTAGGGGAGGGGTGGGGGGGGGGGGGTCAGTGGTTTGGTTAAAATGTTCACTTTTGCCTCCACACATACCCCCCTTTTTAAATTTTAACATTCTGATAATTGCACACTAAGATTGCAGCAAGATGCATCTCAGTTTGCCTCTGGAATTTGCGGACTGGGTGATTGTTTGTATGGATCATTCGGGCCTTGCAACCTTGATCGATAGATACCTAAATGGCTACAGTGTGGAAATTGTTTGCAGTTGCTAAACTTTCAAAACAAATTTCCCCAGAGTCAGGGGTATCATGGCATTTAGGCAACCAATACTCAACACTTAGCTGAGCAATTAGCCATTTGCAATAACTAAGACCCCATGAGGTAAACCCTGAAACCCCCCGCACCCCCCGGTAAAAGAACCCTCCAGGCTTCGCCGGACATCGTGCTAGGTTGACACCCCGGCGACAAATCGGACACTTCCGGCTACGACCCTCGTTCTCCCGAGTAATCGAGCCTAGGTCGCCAGGAGGGTAAGTCACTTTTTCTTTCCTTGTAAATCTAAGGTAAGAGGGGTCAATCAGCATCTCAATTAATAGTTCCTGCGATTAATTAAGCCAGTCATACGGCTCATATTTGTCATGCAGTTAGGCCTGCGAGACAGCTTGTTTGTTTCAGCTGAACTTCAGCCGGCGGGACGGCTCTCTTATCCTAAAAATAAAGTTAGAAAGAAGATGCAACGTTTTTACTTTATTTTTGTTCACGAATCTGTCTTAAGTTACGCTTATGAGATCTTACGGATGACGAATTTGGATGCATTCAGCTGTTATTTAACGACATAAATCTTAAAAGTAAAATGTGTTAATTTTTACTTTCGGTGTTTGGACCGCATTGCACGCATAGCTGTAGACATCAGCTTTCTTTGTATCTACAGATGGTATTCTGAGTATAGGCTCTTGAATCTACAAGTCTTCAAGCCTAGATGGAACAGTTCAGGTTCACCCTAACACTGTTTACGACTATGCCTCAGATTGGCTAATCCCTGCGAGTCCTGTCGCGGCGGACAGCCGAACCTGCAGACTCGGAACGACACTCAGATTTCGAATACTTGGGTCTCATCATGTGTCGCCGGTGAAGGCTTCATCATGTGTCGCCGGTGAGGGAAGATGTGACGAGCATAATTGTCGTGTCTTTCCCTACCCGACGTTCATCTAAAAACGACGAGTTAGAGAGTCTAGTCTTTGTCTAACCCTTCGGATTTTAGTATCAATTGTGAACACGGTATAACTAGTCAACCTTTTCTCACTTTCTCCGACTATTAGAGTCTCGCTTGTTTTCGCATACCAGTCCTGACGGCGCATTCGCCCCCGTTTCAGGCGTAATTAAAACAAGTACATTACGGACTCAGTAAGGCATAAGTAGATTTCAAGTCAGAGGCACAGGTTAGTTAATCAATGTCCTCTAGATTTCATTCCCACTTTTTCACGTCAGAGGCACAGGTTAGTTAATCAATAACCTCTAGATTTCATTTCCACTTGAATTATGGAATCGAGGAAGGATACACAAATATATTTCGGTAAATTTTGATCGTTGTTTTCGCCACGATAAAACTCTAGGGACATAGCCCGCCGGGGTTCACTATCTCCCGGCCAAAAATACCACGAACGGATGGGCGATCTAAGTCGCATCAGCCCCCGAAGTTTTTAAAGATCAACTCATAGTAGCAGTACAATCGATCATCTGGGTTTTAACCCAGTGTTTTTTAAGCCAAGAAATGTTTCAACACATTCTCGAGTATTGCGGTGAGACAGCATATACCCAAAATGACCGCCGGATAAGCGGTCAGGTTAGATTCCTCTGGTAATTTTCCCACCTTATCCGACTCTGGGTAAGGCGGGCCACGGCCTAGGGGTGACGTGCGATCAGGAACTCCAGCAATTTGCGATAGATATTACATCCAATCCCTTGTCTCCAGTTCCCCCTCCCCCCCCCCCCCATTACCGAGTTTTGACTGGCTGATACAACAACTGGGTGGAGTCCCTCTAGCTAGTTTTATTTTAACCCCTCAATTAGAAGCAGAGGTTTTTCCCCTGCCCTTCATTGCTCCAGAACCCATGGATCTCCAAAGGGAATTCCTGGTAAGGGATAATGCCCATTAACGAATGCATGAGCTTCCTCTTCCCTAGGGATATAGTCCAGGCTATTGCCAAGCCCGTACCAAACCCCCCGCGACGGAAGCCGTATTTGAGGCAGTCAGGTCACGACAGCTACTCAGACTCGGAATGGCTCAGAGATTACCGAACAATGTTTTTGTTTATATGATTGTGTTCTCTCCGATCTTGACCACGTAGCCCTTCAATGATCAGCCTCAGAGAGATGTTAGGGTGACGCTTTATTTGAGTAAGGGACCCCGAATATGTCTCCCTAAGTGTTGTAACCACCAATTGAGCTGCTGCCGGCCGACGTTTTTCAACGCCCCCCCAGCCGCAAAATTTTAGTGTACTTTCATGACATTGTAGTAGCAGTCCTTTTCCTATCCTCCTACGTCCTCCTCTCCCCCTCAGCCATGCTAGTGCACTGGGTTCCGAGGCTGGATTCGGTGTTTTTTACCAGGGGTTGGCCGCGCCACCTTTCAAGTCTTCTGCACATCCGGACTGCACCGGTACATGCAAGTGCACGCCAGAAACAGGACGCGGGAAGCTAGGCTCCGCCTCACCCGGCACTAACTAAGAAATGATAGAACCTTCTGCATGATGGTTGGGGTAAAACACTAGTGGGTACGTGATCAACAGTCACGGGGGCATGCGAACACCGCTAACCCCGGGCCTGACACGCAAAGAAAAGGCTTCTCCCTTAAACAGCCAATATCTTAAAGAAATTATAGTTTAAAAAGAAACGTCCGCCGGCAGTCGACTACCCTTATACCTTCGGTATGCCAGGTTACTGACGATTCGGCAGATATGTTTACTTTATGCTGGGGGTAGCTACGACTCGGTGTTTGTAACACAGAGTCAGGGTGCCCTACCATTACACTTGGAGGTTCCCCATGGAGTACCAAGTTTAGTTTCCGTTCTCCAGTTTACGTGCGATACAACACGAAGTTAGTTGGTGCTTTCCATTTATGACATTTTTGGCTTGACAAGCATTACGCAGGCAATACCATGTCTTTTACTTCGCGATCTGGGTGGGATGATTCGTCCCGGCGGGAGGGCTCCCCCTACAAGGGATTTTTGTCCTCTCTTTTATCATCCTCTACGCAATCGAGTTGTGTCCACGTATAGGAGTGATCTATTTATTAGCTCAATTACCCGAGTCAAGGGCAGCTCAATAGCAGGTCCCTCTCTATTCTCTAATATAATAACTTTGGGCCTGGAACGTTTTTACTACATCCCCTTTTTTCTTGTGGTCGGCTCCTCCCCCCTTTTTTCCCCAAATGTTATGTTAACCTAAGGCAGGCGTGGTCGTCTATTTCTTTTGATTAACTTTTCAAATGTTACGGTGTTAGTTCACCATTCTTAATTGTCTTTCTCAAGTTCTCCTGGAGCAAGTGGAGTAAGGAGACCTGGTTCAACAAGACAGAGTGCCGAGGCATTCAGCCAATGAGTTTCATACTTACAGGATTCCCAGTGGGACTCCAGACAAGTTAACTCTGGTAGCAGTCCCCACGGGTTATAGGACTCCCTCTGATCTTTTAACCTATATTTTGTCTGTAGCCACCAAAAGCCTTACGAACTTCTCAGTTCCCTCTTCTCTAACCCCTATCGTTAGGACAAAATCAATAAAGAGGGGGGGGGGGGGGGACTGGAGTCACTTACAGTTCCTTTACGGTCCCATTAATGTTTCAAATCTTACATGTCCAGATTTTTTACGCCGGGGGGGACATGGCCACGGCCACTCAAAGCTACCGGCCAGTTGGTTTCAAGGTTCTTGCATAATCCTCTTAGGCTAGCAGCACTTTACAGCCCCCCCCCCCCCCCCCCTCCTCCGGCGTACGATGTGTAATAACCAGTTGTTTTTCTGGTGCTATTAGATTACTCAATGTAAATACATTTTTCCTCACTCTACGCCAATTTGCTAGAGTCCGTTGTGATCAGAGAGTGTGCCCCGATCACAGAATTAACTGCATGTGTTTATCCCTTTTTAGAAATTTAGGATTAAGTCTGCTTCCAACTTCCTTTTCTCTACATCTGGGTTAGGGCACTCTCTCTGTGATGCGTTTTTTACTACTTGTATTCCGGACGTTAGTCATTAGTACTGTGATCAGTAACGCCCATTTTAGGCTAAGAAAAGGGGGGGGGGGGATATGTGGATCCCAGTACATAAGAAGAACCCCCCTCCGCAGGATTACAAGGTCATACAGGGCAAGCTAGGCGCTGCTTCCGCCGGGCCAAGCCCAAGTATATGTTTACGAGCTAAGAAGCTCGAAAAAATTGCTTAGTTATTAATTAAAAGTTATTTAATATTTGTTTTTAAAAGCTTAGTTAAAGCTTATTTATTTTACAAATAGTATAACATTTTTTATTTTAGCGAGTACAAGAATGTCAATTATATATGTAAAATTAAGGTTTCTATGCTAGTTTCACTAGATAGAAAAGTGATGTTATTTCTATGCTAGTTTTCACTAGCCAGAAAAGTGATGTTATTGGTCGATGTGACTCAATGGGTGGACCAAAGAGACAAGCTGGGATCAGCCCAGGTTTCTGGTCAATGTGATTACGAGTTTTGAATTAGCTCTACAGTATGTATCGCAAATTACAACAAACACCTCATGTACGAGGACCTCATGTAAGAGGACTATGTTGTTCGAGCAGGCTTCTTTGAAGCAACGCACTGCTCACACTCTTTCATAGTTTATATTTTCTATATTGTTTGCAAACAATAAAACATCTTTTTCTGTTATACGGATTCTTGACTTTACCTTGAGGTTACAGAGGGTACGATATTATTGCGAATGTCCCCCTCCAGTCTTGGAATTCAGGCAACATCGTCAATGATGAAGGGGCCACTATTAAATTATAGGTTTGATTCCCGTAGGGAAGTAGAGAAAACCTAATATTTAGTAGGGGCCCCGGAATCATTGACGACGAAGGCCCTCCCAACCATCCCCTTCTCATTCGCTTGATATTTTGAGTTTTTTTATCTTGATATATCAGTGAAGGACGAATTGTGCACTTGGCGAGAGGCGGTAAGAAGCCACAACACAAGAAAATCCACCGAATGTGGGAAGCTTGTTGATAACAGTATTTAAGTGTTAATTTTTTCCTTTTTTACTCTCTTATTTTTTACAAAAGTTTTTTTGTAGCGGCTCGCTTGGTGTAGTGACTAGCGTCTCGGACTTCCACCCAGAAGGCCCGGGTTCGCGCCCACGCTCGGCGCATTAAAGATTTTTCACAAGCACTGAGTCGTTACCATCCCTCATGAGCAAAGGGATGGGGTAGTAGTACAGGACCCCAATGGAAATACGCCTAATCGGCCTTATTGAGCTATCCTTAGCTAGCTTAGCATGCGCTAGCTTTAACCCTTATTTAGCGGCGAGCAACATAAGTCGAGTTAAATAAAGCTGGACTATGTGGCGGCGCTCGACATAGGTCGAGTGGCAATTTCAGCACGTAATGTGGCTGAGAGAGAGAGACAAGTGGTGGCAGGAGACTAGCGAGCGTATGACTGCTCCAGACCACCGCGGCGAACCTACTGACACAAATCTCAGCTCCCTCCTCCCTCTCTCACTCGCTACATACTCAATTATGTACTGAAAGTACCGAATTACCTGCTTTTTGCACTCGCGTTGCACGGTTATTG
Organism: Paralithodes platypus; assembly: GCA_032716605.1. NCBI lineage: Eukaryota > Metazoa > Arthropoda > Malacostraca > Decapoda > Lithodidae > Paralithodes > Paralithodes platypus. Next base: position 3,233,697 of record CM064571.1, on the reverse strand, counting down.
CAAGAAAACTATCCATCATACAAGGATCGTTATGGTGTCATTCGAAAGCTCTGTTTATGCCCTTTCAGGGATAGGTACTTGTTTTACGTTCTGGGTCTTATTTAGGCATGAAAATGATCACGTAAACAGCCCTATTTTGGCTAAAAACACCCCGCTGTGCGGTACACATAAATAAACCGCATAGGCCGCTCGTAAGGTGTTAAGAACTATTATTATTATTATTATTATTACCCGATCTATGAAGACACCATAAGAAAAGTAGCGTTGCACTTATGAAGATGACTCTTTTTCTTCCCCGCGGCGGTTGGTTCAAACGGCTGACGCGGGTGTTGAATGGAGACTATTATACTAAGAGGCAACATCGTCAATGATTCCGGGGCTCCTACTAAATATTAGGTTTTCTCTACTTCCCTTCGGGAATCAAACCTATAATATATATATATATATATATATATATGTTAGTAAAGCCAGGTAATAAATTCTCTTTAATACATACGAGGTTGAAAGAAATGGCAATTTCTGCGTTGGAAATTTTATTATTCAAAGTTTCCAGGTCTCTGATGAGTTTTCGCTGGGTGGCAGGAAGTAGATGAAGGAGATGAGCAAGATTCATGGTGGTACAGGGTTACATAAATGTACATGATGATACAGGATATACGACGCGTTTCACTGGACAACCAGCATTATCAAGTAAGGAAGGAATGATATAAAAGGTAAACAGGAAGGGTATATATAGAGGGTGGAGGATCAGAGGAGGCGGAAAACAGGGGGCAAAGGTCTGCTATTGGTGGAAGCGTAAACTAGGAGAGAGAAGGGGTTAACCGCTTCACGCATGCGCACTGGATGCGGGATGGTGGTCAGTAGGTGGGGTCGAAGCTGATTGGCTGCGTGTCGAGGGGCGTGGCCTAAGTTGTGTGGCGCCTGCAGAAGACGAAGCTGAAGGAGGTAGCGCGGGGGGCTGCGTCAAGGGCACCGGGGGGCGAGGAGGGGTGTTAGGTCCTGTAGGGTAGTGCCTTTTGGCAGAAGGAAGGATCTGAAGGTCCAGAGTTTGGTTGTTGATGTTGGGATGTAAGGCTTGGATATATAAAGCTTTATATATCCAAGCCTTACATCCCAACATCAGAATGTGAGTGAACTGGTATATGATACAACAGCAGCAGGTACATACATCGAGGCGGCAATATCTTCATTGAGTGTCAGCAATGATCAGTTGGTGATGAATGTTGCGGCACGACTCAAAGAGCAAGTCATCAGGACAAATACTATTCCCTGGCTCCCATATATACACGAGTTGGAGAGAGAAGAAGACCTCAGTGTGCTCCTGCTGAAGCTGCTCACATGGCTGAAACACCCAAATAAGTCTGCAATTGATGACAGTCCATCCGTCCGATCGATTGCATCTATTCTCACAGGCTACATCACTGGAAAACGCACTGCATTTGAGATAAATCTCTCTGTCTTGCTACATGGACTGACCAAGAGTAGGGAGATAGTCGACATAATGCACAAAGATGGACTGGGCATCAGTTACAATGATGTACTTATGCTGCGAGATTTTTGGGTGGTCAATGACCTCAAGTGCTCATCTGATTGCCCCTTCGAACTAGCTGAGGGTAAGCCTGCTATCGCTATAGTCGACAACGACGACTTCAAGAGCGACACACTGACCGGTGCTGGCCAGTCACACCGCACTAATGTCATGTTTGTGCAGCCAGAATAATTTGATACAGAACTTCCTTCCGAGAATCACGAGGATAGACCAGTTCCCGGTGCCAACTTTGCATCAAACCTCTCGACAACTCTCAAAGAGCTCGGAAGTGAAATGCAAAAAGTCAACCCATACAAGACAGCGAAGCGTGGGGAACCACCTCTCAGGAAGCCACCAGCTGATCAAAGTACTCCTCCTCCTGACACATCAGTGCAAAGAATTCGTGGTGTGATCCATGCATTGGCCAGGGCGCAAGATGACCGAACGAGACCTAAGCCAGAAGAACAGACTGTGCCTGGGTTTTCAGGGTTTCACGCCAGCATGTCAAATGCAGATGAGAAGAGTCGAGCAATATACCACATGACCTATCCCAACCCTCCCAGTAAGACAATTCTCAATGATGTGATGTGTAAGCTTGCAAAATCAATCGTAGAAAAAAAGATGCCTTTTGCAATAATTGTTGGTGATCATCCTGTCTACGTGCTCATGCTAGAGTTGAAAAGTGAGAATGCTGAGCTGTTCAGCAAAATCTTACCATTCATGGCACCCTTCCACATCCAAAGCATCGTGTTACAGCCGAGTGCCTTTCCATCTTCAACGTCAATGGAACCATCCGTAAGGCACAGAAAAGCAAGCTTCAACAAAAACTAACTATGACTGTCATTCCAGAGCCTGATGTATACACGTCTATTATTGATATGGGCCTCATCTGGCGCCTAACAACTCCTACCATTGAAGACAGAGAAAAGGGAGACGGTACCAAGTATACCTGGGGAGATTATGCAGAGAAGTTGGTGCACTTCGTTCTAACGAGACACAAGTATGCTGAGCGCATCATTTGCGTCAATGATTCATATGATCAGAATTACACGATCAAGGACAGTGAGAGAATACTGCGCCAAAAAAAACTGCCAATCAGCAATGTCTTCATGAAGACAGAAGATAAATTTCCTTCTAGTAAAGTTTTCCATGCTCTCCTGGGTAAACCTGAGAACAAAATCAGCCTTCAGGCATTTCTTCAAACGGAATTCCAGAGAACAGCAGCAACAACTAGCACCGAGATCATCTACTGTGTAGTTGGCAGCACTGCAAAGAATCTCACCACAGGCAAGCTTGTGCCAGAGCTCACATGCTCCCATGCAGAGGTAGATACGGCAATGCTCACCATATATAGTGTGCTCCGGTCAGACAGCTACACAGCAGCGGTCGTTCTTGACACAGAGGACACAGACAACTACGTGCAAGCAGCATATGTTGCTCAGAAGACAACAGGAAACCTGTGTGTGAAATGCAAACGTCAGCTTATCGATGCCCGATGTTTGTGCAGGGAGGCAATGGCTGCATCCATCATACCACTTCATGTCCTCACTGGGTGTGACCACAACTCTGGCTTCTATGGAGCAAGCAAGAAGCTCATCGCAGATCGTCTGGAGAAGTCTAAAGAGGCACACGACCTGCGAGCAGCATGTGGTACACAGCTCCTAGTCACAGAACAGGTCATCAGTGATTTGGAGCAGTTTGTCATTCGATATGTCTATGGTGATACCAAAAGCAAGACCCTGGGAGATGCGAGGGCAGCGAAGTGGAGAGCTCAGAAGAAAAAAAGCACTATCCGACTTGTGCCTGACTTGGACAGTCTCCGTCCACACTTGGAGAGTGCAAACTATCTTGCATATTTGCAGAAGCATTACCAGCTCCAAAGTCACCCCTCAACGATCGGCCATGGATGGCATCTTGTAAATGGCCTATGTCTGCCTGTCCGTTCAACCCCGCCCCCACTTCCCCCATCCATACCGCTACCTACAAATCCGCAGGCAGAGAACAACAGTGATGATAGTGAGGACAGTGATTCTGATAGTGGCTCATACAGTGAATCATGTAGTGACAGTGAAGTGGCAGATTAGTATATACAATTAGTATAATACAATACAATAACAATACAATATACAATACAATACAATACAATACAATAACCATGCCAGTGGATTTGTAATGCCAGAATTAGTGAAAAAGGACACCTCATTCGTCCTTGTAGCTCATCTGATGCCAGAGATATTACATTTCATGTTTTTCAAGATGGCGTTGGCGGCCATTTTGAAAAATGGGGCTCTAGTAGAGTTAGCCGTCATTTTTCAGAGGGGCATAGGAGCTAATTTCCCTTTAAAATGGTTCAGGTTGTCAAATCCATCGAGAGAAAAAGGTAGGAACAAAATGGTCACGGATTCCAAGCAAATGACCCTACTATATAGTCTGTAATGACCCTACTATATAGTCTGTAATGACCCTACTATATAGTCTGTAATGACCCTACTATATAGTCTGTAATGACCCTACTATATAGTCTGTAATGACCCTACTATATAGTCTGTAATGACCCTACTATATAGTCTGTAATGACCCTACTATATAGTCTGTAATGACCCTACTATATAGTCTGTAATGACCCTACTATATAGTCTGTAATGACCCTACTATATAGTCTGTAATGACCCTACTATATAGTCTGTAATGACCCTACTATATAGTCTGTAATGACCCTACTATATTGTCTGTAATGACCCTACTATATAGTCTGTAATGACCCTACTATATAGTCTGTAATCTTGTAACGGATAGACGTCCTTCCTAATCTGAATATATATGTCTAATAGTTGCCAGAATATAATGAACAGTATGTCGCCGGTACAGAATGGGTTAAGAATTGTTCTTTTCATCGATGCCTAAACTCGTGCTCCAGGATTTAGGCCAGTTCTGCTGTGCATCATTAGCCTGTTTATAATGATGATGATGATGATGAAAATTATGATGATGATGATGCTATACAGAGGATTACTATGATGGTTATGAGGATTATTAAGATGATTAACCCATTCAGTACCGGCGACGTCCATATCATTATATTTTGCCAACTATAAGAGTATTTTATTCAGCTTAGGAATGATATGTGGTACCTAAAAGGATTAACTGAGATGGTATGTGGCCTTTTAATTGTTAGAGGTCCTTCCCAAGATGAATAGAATCATCTAATAGTTGCCAGAAAATAATAAAAATAACGTCACCGGTACTCAATAGGTTAAAGGGATGCAAATAAAACCTGATTGTTTATTTATTTTTATTTTGTTTGCAACTTTATAAAGAATGGTCTGTGCCTCCTTTGGGTTGAAGACAATTTCAAAACTGTGCAATATCTCCAGAAGAAAAAATGTACATCCAAGGAACACAAAGAACGACCTTGCTTCATATGATCATATGATCAGAACAGGTTATCAGTGATTTGGAGCGGTTTGTCATTCGATATGTCTATGGTGATACCAAAAGCAAGACCCTGGGAGATGCGAGGGCAGCGAAGTGGAGAGCTCAGAAGAAAAAAAGCACTATCCGACTTGTGCCTGACTTGGACAGTCTCCGTCCACACTTGGAGAGTGCAAACTATCCAGACGTTCACTTTAGGTTAGTGTGTAGAACATGATGGCTATTGTGAAGAACGTGATGACTAGTATGTAGAACGTGATGACTAGTGTGAAGAACGTGATGGCTAGTGTGTTGTTGTTGTTGTTGTTGTTGTTCCCCAAGCTGCCTGGCCGAACAGCCCTAAGGCCCCGAGCAAGGGCAAGGCCATAACCGAGCACCCCCACAGAATCCTCCCCGCCGACCACAATAAAGCCTGGGTGACCGAAGCCACTCCATGGCGGGGAGCGGAGGAGGGTGCGGAAATGCCCGGGAAACCAAAACCCCACCCAGGGCCCTGTTCCCCTCAGCAATTATGAAGAGAAAGTTGAGGGGCAAGGGAAAAATGTGACGCTTTGGCTTCCAATCTTAGTAGATTGGGAGGTCAATCCTCGTTAGAGACGCCGTCACTTGAGATCTAGAAAATATATAAGTAAAAGGAACAGTCAGAGTAAGCTATGGGTATGGCAGAGATTGCTCAGTTCTCACAATGATAGACCAGCCCATCACCACTGGCTAGTGTGTAGAACATGATGGCTAGTGTGAAGAACGTGATGGCTAGTGTGAAGAACGTGATGATTAGTGTGTAGAACGTGATGACTAGTGTGAAGAACGTGATGGCTAGTGTGTAGAACGTGATGACTAGTGTGTAGAACGTGATGGCTAGTGTGTAGAACATGATGACTAGTGTGAGGAATGTGATGGCTAGTGTGTAGAACGTGATGACTAGTGTGTAGAACGTGATGGCTAGTGTGTAGAACATGATGACTAGTGTGAGGAATGTGATGGCTAGTTTGTAGAACGTGATGACTAGTGTGTAGAATGTGATGACTAGTGTGTAGAACGTGATGACTAGTGTGTAGAACGTGATGACTAGTGTGTAGAACGTGATGGCTAGTGTGTAGAACGTGATGACTAGTGTGTAGAACGTGATGGCTAGTGTGTAGAACGTTATGACTAGTGTGTAGAATGTGATGACTAGTGCGTAGAACGTGATGACTAGTGTGTAGAACTTGATGGCTAGAGTGAAGAACGTGATGGCTAGTGTGAAGAACGTGATGACTAGTGTGAAGAACGTGATGGCTAGTGTGTAGAACGTGATGGCTAGTGTGCAGAACATGATGGCTAGTGTGTAGAACGTGATGGCTAGTGTGTAGAACGTGATGACTAGTGCGTAGAACTTGATGGCTAGTGTGAAGAACGTGATGGCTAGTGTGAAGAACGTGATGGCTAGTGTGTAGAACGTGATGGCTAGTGTGTAGAACGTGATGGCTAGTGTGTAGAACGTGATGGCTAGTGTGAAGAATGTGACAGCTAGTATGTAGAATGTGATGGTTGTTGTGTAGAACGTGATGGCTAATGTGTAGAACGTGATGGCTGTTGTGTAGAACGTGATGGCTAGTGTGTAGAACGTGATGGCAAGTGTGAAGAACGTGATGACTAGTGTGTAGAACGTGATGGCTAGTGTGAAGAATGTGACGGCTAGTGTGTAGAACATGATGGCTAGTGTGTAGAGCGTGATGGCTAGTGTGTAGAGCGTGATGGCTATTGTGTAGAACGTGACGGCTAGTGTGTAGAACGTGATGGCTAGTGTGAAGAACGTGATGACTAGTGTGTAGAATGTAATGGCTAGTGTGAAGAATGTGACGGCTAGTGTGTAGAACGTGATGGCTAGTGTGAAGAACGTGATGGCTAGTGTGTAGAACGTGATGGCTAGTGTGTAGAACGTGATGACTAGTGTGTAGAACGTGATGGCTAGTGTGTAGAACGTGATGGCTAGTGTGTAGAACGTGATGGCTAGTGTGTAGAACGTGATGACTAGTGTGTAGAACTTGATGGCTAGTGTGAAGAACGTGATGGCTAGTGTGAAGAACGTGATGGCTAGTGTGTAGAACGTGATGGCTAGTGTGTAGAACGTGATGGCTAGTGTGTAGAACGTGATGGCTAGTGTGAAGAATGTGACAGCTAGTGTGTAGAATGTGATGGCTGTTGTGTAGAACGTGATGGCTAATGTGTAGAACGTGATGGCTGTTGTGTAGAACGTGATGGCTAGTGTGTAGAACGTGATGGCAAGTGTGAAGAACGTGATGACTAGTGTGTAGAACGTGATGGCTAGTGTGAAGAATGTGACGGCTAGTGTGTAGAACGTGATGGCTAGTGTGTAGAGCGTGATGGCTATTGTGTAGAACGTGACGGCTAGTGTGTAGAACGTGATGGCTAGTGTGAAGAACGTGATGACTAGTGTGTAGAATGTGATGGCTAGTGTGAAGAATGTGACGGCTAGTGTGTAGAACGTGATGGCTAGTGTGTAGAACGTGATGGCTAGTGTGAAGAACGTGATGGCTAATGTGAAAAACGTGATGACTAGTGTGTAGAACGTGATGGCTAGTATGTAGAACGTTACGGCTAGTGTGAAGAACGTGATGGCTAGTGTGAAGAACGTGATGACTAGTGTGTAGAATGTGATGGCTAGTGTGAAGAACGTGATGACTAGTGTGTAGAACGTGATGACTAGTGTGTAGAACGTGATGGCTAGTGTGTAGAACGTAATGGCTGGTGTGAAGAACGTGGTGGCTAGTGTGTAGAACATGATGGCTAGTGTGAAGAACATGATGGCTAGTGTGAAGAATGAGACGGCTAGTGTGTAGAACGTAACGGCTGGTATGAAGAACGTGATGGCTAGTGTGAAGAACGTAACGGCTGGTGTGAAGAACGTGATGGCTGGTGTGTAGAACGTGATAGCTAGTGTAAAGAACGTGATGACTATTGTGTGTAGAACGTAACGGCTGGTGTGAAGAACGTGGTGGCTAGTGTGTAGAACGTTGTGATGAATAGTGTGTAGAACCTGATAACTAGTGTGAAGAACGTGATGGCTAGTGTGTAGAACGTGATGACTATAGTGTGTAGAACGTAACGGCTGGTGTGTAGAACGTGGTGACTAGTGTGAAGAACGTGATGACTAGTGTGTAGAATGTGATGACTAGTGTGAAAAACGTGATGGCTAGTGTGTAGAATGTGATGGCTAGTGTGAAGAACGTGATGGCTAGTGTGTAGAACGTGATGGCTAGTGTGAAAAACGTGATGGTTAGTGTGTAGAACGTGGTGGCTAGTGTGTAGAATGTGATGGCTAGTGTGAAAAACGTGATGGCTAGTGTGTAGAACGTGATGGCTGGTGTGAAGAACGTGATGGCTAGTGTGAAGAACGTGATGGCAGGTGTGAAGCAGGTGATGGCTGGTGTGTAGAATGTGATGGCTAGTGTTTAGAACGTGATGTCTAGTGTGTAGAACGTGATGGCTAGTGTGTAGAACGTGATGACTAGTGTGTAGAACGTGATGACTACTGTGAAGAACGTGATGACTAATGTGTAGAATGTGATGACTAGTGTGTAGAACGTGATGACTAGTGTGAAGAACGTGATGACTAGTGTGAAGAATGTGATGGCTAGTGTGAAGACCGTGATGACTAGTGTGAAGAACGTGATGACTAGTGTGTAGAACGTGATGGCTAGTGTGTAGAACGTGATGGCTAGTGTGATGAATGTGATGGTTAGTAGGTAGAACGTGATGGCTAGTGTGAAGAACGTGATGACTAGTGTGTAGAACGTGATGGCTGGTGTGTAGAACGTGATTGCTAGTGTGAAGAACGTGGTGGCTAGTGTGTAGAATGTGATGTCTAGTGTGTAGAACCTGATAACTAGTGTGAAGAACGTGATGGCTAGTGTGTAGAATGTGATGGCTAGTGTGTAGAACGTGATGACTATAGTGTGTAGAACGTAACGGCTGGTGTGAAGAACGTGGTGACTAGTGTGAAGAACGTGATGACTAGTGTGTAGAACGTGATGACTAGTTTGAAAAACGTGATGGCTACTGTGTAGAATGTGATGGCTAGTGTGAAGAATGTGACGGCTAGTGTGTAGAACATGATGGCTAGTGTGAAAAACGTGATGGCTAGTGTGTAGAACGTGGTGGCTAGTGTGTAGAATGTGATGGCTAGTGTGAAAAACGTGATGGCTAGTGTGAAGAACATGATGGCTAGTGTGAAGAACATGATGGCTAGTGTGAAGAACATGATGGCTAGTGTGAAGAATGTGATGGCAGATGTGAAGAACGTGATGGCTGGTGTGTAGAACGTGATGGCTAGTGTGTAGAACGTGATGGCTAGTGTGTAGAACGTGATGGCTAGTGTGTAGAACGTGATGAATAGTGTGTAGAACGTGATGACTACTGTGTAGAACGTGATGGCTAGTGTGAAGCACGTGATGACTAATATGTAGAATGTGATGACTAGTGTGTAGAACGTGATAACTAGTGTGAAGAACGTGATGACTAGTGTGAAGAATGTGATGGCTAGTGTGAAGACCGTGATGACTAGTGTGAAGAACGTGATGACTAGTGTGTAGAACGTGATGACTAGTGTGTAGAACGTGATGGCTAGTGTGTAGAACGTGATGGTTAGTGGGTAGAATGTGATGGCTAGTGTGAAGAACGTGATGACTAGTGTGTCGAACGTGATGGCTGGTGTGTAGAACGTGATTGCTAGTGTGAAGAACGTGATGGCTAGTGTGAAGAACGTAATGGCTAGTGTGTAGAACATGATGGCTGGTGTGTAGAACTGAAGTAACGGGGTTGAGTAGGACATATAAGATTGCCAGCGTGCAGGAGAACAGAAAGGACAGAAGGAGAAGCCAACAGGAGAAATGGGAATATAAACAAGCTTCCCATGATTTAGAAGAAAACGGAGCAGAGGAGTTCCCCATTTCATCAGGTCATTCCCGTTTTCTAACGACCAGGAAGTTAGGTCAGTCTCCCATAAAAAAGAGTGGGAAGCAGGACCAATCACCGACGAGCTTTCAAACCATCTCGACCTATCACCAGCCTCCCTTCGACCAACAACCTGACTTGCAATATGACGAGCAAATGTTTATGCAAGTTAGGCATCAGGGACCGGAATACTATAGGAACAAGTGGAAATGTTATAATCTCTCTTGCAGTACCTTTCTGGAGAACTGAACATAACCTGGAGAACATAGAAACTCCCGGAGATATAAACTTCACAAAGAATAACCCCTGATTATCGTAGAATCACGGAAGTCACAGTTATATCTTACCTAGGCCCCGTAACAACAACGAGGGTATTAAATAAAATGCTTCAATTGATTATGTATAAACCTATAACCACCATGTATTTTTAGACTAAGTATTACCTTCACAAATTACATCACAACCATTCACTATGTCCTTCTAAAGCTGAATTACTATAAATTAAACCTAAGAAATAACCCGAACATAGTCTCACTGAAATTAAAGAAAGTAAGCACCTCTACCTAAGTAATATTCCTCAGGCTGAACAGTCCGGGATATCTAACTGAAGTAGAAACTGCCTCCCCCTCCCCTTCGAGACTACAGCCAGACCTGCTGCTTCCCTCTGATACTAGGACCTCTGATCCCTGCTTGTGAGAGGCAGTTCCCCTTGATGTTCAGCCAGCCGAATCTACGATCCACGTCGGCCAGACTTGCACTTGAAATGCTATCCTCTTAACATACCCTAAGTGTCTCTGAGTATCTTACGTTGTGATTATTGATGTGAAGGTAAGGTAAAATATGCGAGTATTCCAGTGCTAATTCTTATCTAGATCTGTGCCCAAGATCGATATATATTACGTTATTATGTTAATCCTTCAGAAGCCCCAAGTAATTATTAACTAGATCTATGCCCAAGATTTATCAACTCTGCGTAAACAGAGTGGTATCGCCCCCCGTATAGTGGTACATGCAAACCGAAATGTCTGTCCGTCTGTCTGTCTGTCCGTCCGAGAACTCCTCCTAGACCGTTTGACGGATTTTCACCAAACTTCACACAAACCTTCGGTGCATGAATGCGACGGTAATTAAAAAAATATTTTTTGAATATGTGCAATAGTTATGATCTTAGGTCCAAAAAATGGTTTTGCCCCCCCCCCCCCACCTCAGGACCCCCCACCCTGTACCTATTCCCAATCAATGATGATGGCGCTCTGTGTGTGTGTGCCCCATTAGGGACAGCAGTGATGATGATGGTGGTGATGATGATGATTACAGTACTTGATATGATGGTGACAGTACTAGTAGTAGTGATGATGGTGACAAGCAATGATGATAGTTATAGTGATAATGATGACAGTAGTGATGATGGTTACAGTATTAGTGATGATGGTGAGTAGTAGTGATTATGGTGAAAGTTGTAGTGATGATGACAGTAGTAGTTATGATGAGAGTAGTAGTGATTATGGTAAGAGTACGGTGAGGTGGGGGTGTAACGAACTATTAGTGGATAAAATATTCACCAAAAATCAGGTAACAAACTTTATGGAAAAATAGTTATATCACAATAAACTATGGGTCAAGGCCTATCATGGTGATTTTTACTAATCGTGTAAGTAGTAGTTAAGGTCAACTTATTGAATTTAAAAAAAAGGGTACCCCTTGTTCGGACCATACCCACCATATTGGGTGGTCCGAACAATGCATGGGAGTGATCGAAACACCACCCTTTTCACTATTAAAATGCATAATGAGATTGTAAAAACTGGTGATCTCAAATAAAATATATGTTTAAGTGTCTTTATTGCCAATTTTAGAGCACATTCTCAAGAAAGAAATATTATATTCCATACTGTCACAACTTATGATTTTACCAACATAAAACACCTTACATCCGACATTCTTCCCTTCTTCTAACTCCAGCTCAACACAACCAAGTACTTTTTGTATTATTTGGATTTTTTTTTGGGGGGGTCTTTAAACGCCATTTAAATTTGTGGTGTACCGAACAGTTCGGTACGCACCCCATCGCTACACCCCCTTCGTGTCATCAATGTTTACACATGCATGATGCTGAATGAAATGTCTGAATGGAAGCCTTTCTCACCAGATATCATTGCAGCTAAGTACATCTAACTATTAAGCATCACACCACTAGAATCAGCACGTTTTCACAGTCAAGAAGCACTATATTAGAACGCGAAATATTACATCGATCACCTAAAAAATAGAAAAACTGACCTGAAAACTCTGTCCGTCGGGATGTATACAATAGTTTCCCGTCATCCTCAAGCGCTCCGTTTTCTTCTTTTGAGGTGTTGGGGAAACTATTTTATTATTGATAGGGCAGAAATTATGGACACTGTTCGTTTCACCCCCACGTTCGTTACACCCCACCTTCACCCTAATAGTGATGACTATAATAGTAGTAGAGCTGATGATAGTAATGGTGATAGTGATTAATAGTGATAATGGTGACCCATCGCAGAGTTGGGTATGCCGTTTTGATTTTGGGCAAAACGGCACGTCTACTTTATTATTAACTTGTGTTAAACATCTTACAGAATCATTTTACGCATACGTTACATACTCTTGTCAACTGATATCTAGCCGAATACTCACAGATTTTCTTTGTATATGTCCATTCTATTGTGTATGTAACAAGTCGAAGTTGAAGTGTATAACGTGTATCTATTCCCTATTCAAATCTAACTTTTACCTAGAACCTACGCCCAATTTCATAATTAATTAAATTCAGATTCTCCTTGAGAAGTAATATTATCGCTTATAATCATAAGTTATATCCAACTTCTTCGAAAACCCAATTCACGCTTTGTGATCCTTTGTATTAAATTATTTCTTTGTGAATAACTTATTTACTTATTCTATTATGAAATAGATAATCTCGATCCATCTCGTCTAGGAATTCTAGTTCTACATAGATCTATTATCTAACTCTTTCACAACCTCGAATACAACGCTAATTCGTTCTGTATTCCTTATAGGAATCTATTAACCAGTTCAGAACTCCTTCATACCTTACCAGGTATTTACCGAAGTGCAACTTCGTCGTGTACGTAATTTTATGCTATTAGTATATATATAACTATTAGTACACGTTATTTTATCAATGCGTTTGTTATCCTATTTGAGTCTAAATATTATATGATTCATGATAGGCTGTGTTAAAGTTCGAATCTTTATTCAGTATATCTAAATAATTAAATCTGAATTCCTCGACCCGACCCGTGAGATTCTCAACTCTGCGTAACAGAGTTTGGTACCCCCCCCCCCCCCCCCCGTATAGTGGGTACCACCGGAAAAAAAATTCTTTCGTCGTCGTCGTTGTCGTTGTCGTTGTCCGTCTGTCTCCAAACTCCTCCTAGACCTTTGGACGGATTTTCACCAAATTTCACACAAACATTTGTTGGGTGAATGCGAACGTCAGTCAAAAAATATTTTTTGAATTTATGCAATAGTTATGATTTTAGGTCCAAAATATGGTTTTACCAAGCCCCCCCCCCCCCTCCCTCACCCAGCAATGATGGCGTTCTGGGGACGAAAACATCTCGCTACGTATTTGCTAGGTTAAGTTAGTTTAGTTGGCATTAGAAGTGATGGTAGTAATATTTTGATTGATGGTGATAGTAGTATTATTGATGGTGATAATAGTAGTGATGATGGTTGTAGTTGTATTGATGATGATGACAGTAGTAGATATGATGGTGACAGTAGTAGATATGATGGTGACAGTAGTAGATATGATGGTGACATTACTAGTAGTAGTGATGATGGTCATAATACTAGTGATGATGGTGACAAGTAATGATGATAGTTGTAGTGATAATGATGACAGTAGTGATGATGACAATAGTTGTGATGATGAAGATCATAGTAATGGTGATGATGGCAGTAGTAGTGATGATGGTGACAGTAAGATACATGATGGTAATACTTGGGGCAGTAGTAATGATGGTGGTTATAGTTGTAGTGATGATGTTAACAGTAGTAATGATGATTGTAAGATGGTGGTGATGAAAGTAGTAATGCTTGTTGATAGTTGTAGTATCAATGATTATAGTAGGTATTAAGATGGTAGTGACAATGGTGACAGTAGTAGTGATGATTGTAATTGTAGTAGTGATGATGATCATAGTAATGGTGATGATGACATTAGTTGTGATGATTGTGGCAGTTGTAGTGATGATGGCAGAAGTAGTGATGATGGTGATTGTGATTGATGATGGTATTAGTAGTGATGATGGTAACTCATCGCTGAGTTGGGTATGCCGTTTTGATTTTGGGCGAAACGGCACGTCTACTTTATCAACTCTGCGTAAGCAGAGTTTGGTATCGCCCCCCCCCCCCCCCCCCCGTATAGTGAGTACCACCGGAAAAAAAAATCTGTCGTCGTCGTCGTTGTCGTTGTCGTCCGTCTGTCTCGAAACTCCTCCTAGACCGTTCGACGGATTTTCACCAAATTTCACACAAACATTTGTCGCGTGAATGCGAACGTCAGTCAAAACAGATTTTTTTAATTTATGCAATATTTATGATTTTAGGTCCAAAATATAGTTTTACCCCCCCCCCCCCCCCACACACACACATACACACACACACACACACAGCAATGCATGTGTTCTGGGGGCAAAAACCTCTTGCTCCGCGTTTGCTAGGTTAAGTTAGTTTAATTGGCATTAGAAGTGATGGTAGTAATAGTGGGATTGATGGTGATAGTAGTGATGATGATGATAATAGTAGTGATGATGGTTGTATTTGTATTGATGATTACAGTAGTGATGATGATGACAGTAGTAGATATGATGGTGAAAGTAGTAGATATGATGGTGACAGTAGTAGATATGATGGTGAAAGTAGTAGATATGATGGTGACAGTAGTAGATATGATGGTGACAATACTTTTAGTAGTGATGATGGTCATAATAGTAGTGATGGTGGTGACTATGGTGTGAGTATTAGTGATGATGGTGAGTAGTAGTGATGATGGTGAAAGTTGTAGTGATGAAGACAATAGATGAGATGATGAAGATCATAGTAATGGTGATGATAGCAGTAGTAGTGATGATGGTGATAGTAGGATACATGATGGTAATACCTGTGACAGTAGTAATGATGATGGATATAGTAGTAGTGATAATGTTAACTGTATTAATGATGATTGTAAGATGGTGGTGATGATAGTAGTAATGAACTAATGATGGTTGTTGTTGTTGTTGTTGTTGTTCCCCAGGCTGTCTGGCCGAACAGCCCCAAGGTCACGAGCAAGGCCAGGGCCATAGTAATGATGGTTGATAGGTGTAGTATCAATGATAGTAGTGATGAAGATGGTTGTGACAATGGTGAGAGTAGTAGTGATGATTGTAATTGTAGTAGTGATGATGATCATAGTAATGGTGATGATGACAGTAGTCGTGATGATTGTGGCGGTTGTAGTGATGATGGCAGTAGTAGTGATGATGGTGATTGTGATTGATGATGGTATTAGTTGTGATGATGGTAACCCATCGCTGAGTTGGGTATGCCGTTTTGATTTTGGGCAAAACGGCATGTCTACTTTATCAGCTCTGCGTAAACAGAGTTTGGTATCCCCCCCCCCCCCCCCCCCCGTATAGTGGGTACCACCAAAAAAAAATGTCTGTCGTCGTCGTCGTTGTCGTCCGTCTGTCTGTCTCGAAACTCCTCCTAGACCGTTGGACGGATTTTCACCAAATTTCACACAAATATTTGTTACGTGAATGCGAACGTCAGTCAAATTTTTTGTTTTTGAATTTATGCAATAGTTACGATTTTAGGTCCAAAATATGGTTTTACCCCCCCCCCCTCCACCCCCCCCCCCCCCCCCCCCCCCCCTCTCCTCCTCCCAGCAATGATGGCATTCTTAGGCCCGAATTCAGAACAGTGGTTTAAACCTCGGATTTCGGGGTAGGTTTAAACCCGGGATTGAGATTACTCAATCCTGCATCGAACACAATGGTTTATCCGTATTCTGAACACGGGATTGAGATCGAGATCAAGTAATCCACGGCTTAAAACTCTGTTTAAGTCGAAGGTTTGCAACAGCCAATCACAGTGCCGTACGGAATGCAGTTAGCCAATAAGCACATGAATGAGCCATTTTATCTATATTATATATTTAACCTAAGAAGTGCGCATGGGGGGTATGAGACACCACACTCCTGTTCTGACGTATTTGAGCTGTTCCCATCATTAACATCGTTATTTTACCATAAATAGCATTAATACTTATCCATATGCGCCTATTATAGATTGATTATAAAGGTATTAACCTGTTACAACAATAAAACAAGTGGAAACAGTGTTTGGATGGTCAAAATCGGCGATACAGGCCGGGAGTTACATAATGTATGGCTGAGGCAACCTCCCTGCCCTCCACCCCTCCCCTTGTCTGGAGAGACACTGTTCCGCAATAGTCTCTCTCTCGCTCTTTCCCACGCTTGGTAACAGTGATGACAACGCCCTGCTACCAACTCGCTAATGTTAGCATGAAAATTAACCACAGAATAAGGGAATAACAGGGAAAATAGGTGATAACTGAAGGAGGGGAGGTGGAGGAGTGATATTTGGCATGGCCCAGGGGCAAAAAAATAAATAAATAAATAAACAAAATAATAAAAAAAAACAGTGTTTTTTGGGAGTTTTAAATGGATTGTTTTTTTCCCCTTACTCTTAAGAGTCTTCCCGCAGTCCGCCGGGGGAACTCTTAAGAGTCTCCCCGCAGTTCCCGGGTTAATGCCGTCACTGCCTATTTTAACACCTTATTGGCGGGCTAGGCGGTCTATTTGACCGTAGCACCCAGCGTTTTTTGTTTTACCCTAAATAGGGTTGTTTACGTGATAATGTTCATGCCTAAATAAGACCCAGAGCGTAAAACAAGTATCTATCCCTGAAAGGGCGTAAACAGAGCTTTCCAATGACACCCGAACCATCCTTGTACGACCACTGGTTCTCTTGCAACGATCGTGCAACACGAGTGCAAAAACCCTATAATTAGGTAATTTCCTTACATAATTCCCTGTGAAGCGAGTGAGGGAGGGGGGAAGAAGGTGGGATACAGTTCAGTATGTCCGCCGCGGTGGTGGGGAACGGTCATAGGGTTGCTACGCTCCTGCCACCGCTCAGCTCTCGCTCTCTCAGCAACATTACGTGCTGAAAATGGCGCTCGACATAAGTTGTGCACCGCCACATAATCCATATTTATTTCACTCGACATAAGTTGCGAGTGTAATACGTGAAGCAGGGCCTGTGATGGCTAAGAGGCATGGGCCCGAGTCCAGTCAGTCTACTCTCTCGCTTACTTCTTGGTTTATTAATATTTATTTCGCTTGTGTTTACTTTATGATATATACATTATTATTGTGTTTCCTGTGATATTTAACTCCTTCAGACATATTATATTCCAGTAAGTTCACGGAGGCGGGCGCCCGGTATCATTGCCACTGCACCACACAACTGTCAAAACCACACTGCTGGCCGTTAGAATTGTCGGAGGAACCTGGGATTGCCACCAACCGACAGATCTTCATCTAACTTACCGGACTTACTGAGCTCCATATGACGCTAGTGCGTCATATGGACTTATTGGAGAGGCATGTAGATAAGTCCATATGACGCGATCGCGTCATATGAGTTTTTGGTCATAAGTTCCATATGACGCGATCGCGTCATATATGTCGCAAGGAGTTAATAGCCCTTTAGACTCGGATAGCACTGTAATTTATCAAGTAATCATTAAATTTGCGTTTAGCAGAGTATTCACTTCCCGGTTATGTAATGTTCGAGAAAAGCCGAATAAATCGAAATGGAGGTGGCGTTTTACTTTATATCAAAGAAAGTCTTAACCCTACCCTCTTGTCAAAACCTCAAATTGTGAACGTCGACACATCTTTTGTGCTAATAAAGAATAATAAAGGTACAAAAATAATACTTGCATTAATATACAGACCTCCAGCTCAATCAGTGCAAACTGACCGAGAAATTTACGAACATATTGCAGATGTAAGTAACTCACATGATACCGTAATTTTTGGCGACTTTAATTTACCTGTGACCAAGTGGGGCGATACTCTTACTTCACACTCCGGACATGACTTGTATGCGAACTTGCAAGAGAGTTCGCTTTATCAATTTGTTCAAACGCCGACCCGTGGTAATAACGTTCTTGACATTGTACTTGCAACAAAAGAAGACTTGATAGAGAATTTGAATGATGGTGATGAATTCAGTAACAGCGACCATCGTACGATAACTTTCACTTTAAAGTTTACTAGTAACGAACCAAATAGTAGCATCGAAAAAGTCCCTAATTTCAAGAAAGCAAACTTCCATAAACTTAGAGCTATGTTTAAAGAAACTGACTGGAGCTTTTTAATTAACAATAACGACATAAATACATCCTGGAAGTTATTCGAAACCATTTACCTAAAAGCAGTGCAAGACTGCATACCATCGAAAATACGGCGTCCAGGCCATAATAATAAGCCCAAATGGTAGAATAAAGATATTTCAAACTGCCTGCTTGCTAAAAAATTTGCTAATGATAGATTAAAATCCTCACAAAATGACGAAGAACGGATGAAATTTGTAGAGCTACGACGCAAAGCCAAAAAGTTAATAAAGCAAAGTAAAAAGACCTTAGAGTTACATATTGCGAATCAAAGTAAAACAAACCCGAAAGAATTCTATAGTTATATCAGAAAGACAAAAGTAGTTACTTCAACTGTTGGACCGTTAGTCGATGAACATGGAGAATACACCAAAGACGAAGTACAAATGAGTAATGCCCTCAATACCTTCTTTGCATCAGTTTTTACAACAGAAGACCTCAGTGATATCCCTACACCATCACCGATTCAGATTGATAATTCAGATGTTCTAAGCAACATCACCATTACAGAGAGAGAAGTATTGAATTGTTTAGATAAACTCAAGGTAAATAAAACGCCTGGACCTGATACAATCTCGCCTAGAGTTCTAAAGGAAGCTAAGGAAGAGCTCTCCAAACCACTGACATTACTATTCAATAAATCCTTGCAGTCTGGAACTATGCCTGATCAGTGGAAGCTAGCCAACGTAACACCGATATTCAAAAAAGGCAGCAAATCCCTACCCAGTAACTATCGTCCAATTAGCTTAACCTCAGTTGTATGTAAAATGCTAGAAACGGTCATACGAGACAGACTCGTAAATCACTTAGAGGAAAATAACATACTTAAAGATACTCAACACGGCTTTCGTAAAAAACGTTCCTGTTTAACAAACTTCTTAGACTTCTTCCACGATATCCTCAACCTCTACGATGAGAGTAAAGCTGTAGATATTATATACCTTGATTTTCAAAAGGCCTTTGACAAAGTTCCCCACAAACGTTTACTGCTAAAACTAAAAGCGCATGGAATAAAAGACGGTGTGTTGAAATGGATAGAAAATTGGCTCAGCAGCAGAAAGCAAAGAGTAGTCATAAACGGTAAGGCATCTAAATGGACCAATGTAAGTAGCGGGGTACCCCAGGGATCGGTACTAGGACCAATTCTCTTTCTAATTTACATCAACGACATAGATGAGGGTCTCACCTGTACAATCTCAAAATTTGCAGACGATAAAAAAATTACAAATAGCGTACTCTCAAAAGAACAAGTTGACAATATGCAACACAATCTAGATAAATTGTCATGTTGGGCCCAAATTTGGCAAATGAGTTTCAATGCGGATAAATGTAAAGTACTACATATCGGATACCTAAATGAGAAAGCAAACTATTCGATGAATGGCACTCAGCTTAAGAATGTAAACAGAGAAACCGATCTGGGAGTAACAATATCGAGTAACCTAAAACCGAGTCAACAATGTTCAGAAGTTGTTAAGAAGGCAAACAAAATAATTGGCTTTATAGGCAGGTCATTTGAGCAAAAATCCAAAGAAGTTATCCTAACCCTTTACAATTCCTTAGTCCGCCCTCTTCTGGAATACTGCGTTCAATCCTGGTGCCCTTATTACCAAAAGATATAAACAAGCTAGAACGAGTTCAACGTAGAGTTACCAAAATGATACCTAGCTTAAAGAACAAACCATACGAAGAGCATCTTAGAGAATTAAATCTATTTCCTTTAACCCAGCGCAGATTAAGAGGTGACTTAATTCATGTGTTCAAAATCAACAAAGGCATCGACAATATGAACTGTAGTAAGTACTACACTATCAACCAATCTAATTACACACCGGGAAACGGTTGCAAAATTATTGGTAAATCTTTTAACTCGCACGAATCTAAGAATTTCTTCTTCAATCGAGTTGTCAACTTGTGGAATGGGCTTCCCCGAAACGTTATAGACTGCATCACCGTTGATTCATTTAAACTCCGCCTAGATAAATATCTCGCATCAAACCCGCGACTGACTGGGTTTGTAAATGAATAACTTTATTTTATCCCCCCCTCAGTTACTAACCCATCTGTCCTCTACTAACTTCCTAATCCTGCCACGGACATTAGTTCCAGGGCAGTAATTCCCTTTCCAATGTTCCCTTACCCACTCTAAACCACTGTTTGGACACTTGATCCTCAGTGTTTTGGAGGACAAGCAACCTAGAAGGGTCACTAGATATGTTGTTGCTTGATTTCCTTTGTACTCTATGTTTCTTGTTTTTCTTTTTTCTTTTCCTTGTAAATACTAATATCATCATTGACAATATGTAGAACAACAAATAGGACCGTATTTCTAGTCATGCCTACGTCTTGTCTACGGCTTAATGAATTATGACAAAGTGAGACTGAGTGTTGTTATGTGAAAAACAACTTCATATCAGACAGATTCTTCAAGGTAACACTTTGTTTCTACAATTTTCGTTCATGAACAAATATAGTTTAACTCTGCACATACCCATTCGCTGCTATGCAGGGATACCACTAGCTATTACTGGGTCACCTGTGTCTGTCCTGTATATTACGACAAATTATATTATGCAATGTTCACATTGTGAAGACAAATACCTCCTTCATTATGCAGCCAACATTAAAACACGATTATATATTCTTGAAACTCGAGTAAGTTGTGGCAGCCAACGGGTTTTATATGCGTTGCCAACCAAGCAATATAATGTGCTTAATAAATTGTTAAAGCATATCTACGAACTTTTGGTGACATTTCATGATCATATATTGTCTTCTGACACTGATATAGCCGAAATCAGATCGACCAATCATAATCCCTGTATAAAACGCCTCCTTACTACATCAAGGATTGCCAAATAAAACTGTGAGTCCCAGAGCGAGGGTGGGTCAGCTGGATCTTTGACAGACTGTACAATTGAGGGAGGCGGGGTTGTGATTTTGTCGATTTAATTCAAAGAACATTAAAGAGCTCCAGTATGGCATGTCAAGAAGGGCTAGAGATTAAATGTTGGGTGGTAAAGGCCTAGAGCGTATTGATTTTGGGTATTATGGTTGCAAAATGTGGCCGTTTTGGATGGAAAGGGTCTAAAAGGCAGCCTGGCAATTTTTGATGGTAATGGTCTAAAGGGAAGGGCCAGGGTATAGCTGTCAACTACCGAGTTTGGAGGTGGTTGCACTATTATATCAGGAAGAGCTTACTTTACAGTGTGTTATTTGTGATTTTTGAATTTGAATTTGAAATTTGGGGATAGAATAGGGGGGGGGGGGAGATAGGGTTTATCAGAGGATAATGGAGAGAGAGGTAAGAAGTATGAAATAAAGGTGGAGAGTGGAAAGGTAGTGGGCCGTCCACTTTGCTATTATTTAGATTTTCTTTAATTTATTGTGCTAATTAAGAGCATGTCACCAACCCACTGTTTGCTATTCTATTGGCCTGTCCTCCCTATTACTTATTAATTAAGAGCATGTCACCAACCCACTGTTTGCTATTCTATTGGCCTGTCCTCCCTATTACTTATTAATTAAGAGCATGTCACCAACCCACTGTTTGCTATTCTATTGGCCTGTCCTCCCTATTACTTATTAATTAAGAGCATGTCACCAACCCACTGTTTGCTATTCTATTGGCCTGTCCTCCCTATTACTTATTAATTAAGAGCATGTCACCAACCCACTGTTTGCTATTCTATTGGCCTGTCCTCCCTATTACTTATTAATTAAGAGCATGTCACCAACCCACTGTTTGCTATTCTATTGGCCTGTCCTCCCTATTACTTATTAATTAAGAGCATGTCACCAACCCACTGTTTGCTATTCTATTGGCCTGTCCTCCCTATTACTTATTTTACAATTTTAGTTTTAATATGCTTTGTAGAGCTGAATAAATGAATGAATCAATATAGAAAAAGTGGGTAAGTGTGAAAGAGCTGAATGAATGAATGAATATAGAAAAGGTGGGTGAAGGTGAAAGAAGGGAAGTTTGTATTGGTTAAGTAGGAGAGACAGTGGTAATAGTGAGAGAAATAGGGTGTCGGGGCTTGACCCAACGTGCGTGAGTTGATTAATTGGGTTGGGGTTGAGTTATTTTAGTTAGAGCAGTTACTTTACGGAGATTCATCAGTATGGCTTGCCAAGAAGGGGGCTGGGGATGGTGAGAACAAAATAATTTTGGATGTGATAATATCGAAAGTGCTTGCTTATGGGCAGGAGGGAGTCTACTGGAGGATTTTGGTTTTAATAATTTAGGGTGGTAATAATACGAAACTGGTATAGAAGGGGGGGGGGGGGAGGGGGGGAATTTTGGGTGGCATAGAGTCAAAAATAAGGGGGTAATGTTGGGGAAAGAGCTGTCAATGGCAGAACTTGTAAGGTGGCTGTACTGTTATTTATTTTGAAGTTTACGTTAAATGGGTGTGTCTTGTAATTTAGTTATAGTTGGCTAAGGGTTGGTGTTAATGCAAAATTTTGGGTTGGTCTGTGAAGTTATAAATGTAATTATTGTAAGTGAATCTGGGAATGGGTGCCTCCCTGTTGTCAGGGTGAAGGAGGTTTGACAGGGGGCGGGGGGGGGGGGGGGGAGGGTGTACAATTCTATTGAAAATTTGGGTGAAGTTATCGTGAAAGGTCTCAAGTTTAATCAGTTATTTTTCTGCTAAATGATTCCAATATGTATTAAGAGGGGGGATGCGGGCTAAATCGTGAAGATGTTGTGCCGTCTGGAATTCAAACCACTGAGTCCCGAAAATCCATCTCAGTGCTGTATTTTGAACTTTTTGGTATTTTAGTTGGTTAGTAGGGGCCGAAAGAAAGAGAGATGCTGAGTGGGACGTAGCACAAAAGAGGTCTTATTAGTGCTTTATATAAGTGAAGCTTGGTTTTAATTGATGCATTTCGGAATCTAAAGATGGTTTGGAGGGATTTTGATGCGATGGCAGTGGAAGTTTTTGCTTGATGATGGAATAGGAGGAATTTGTCAAATGTGAGGCCGAGTACTTTGTTAGTGGGAGAGACATTTATTTGTGTGCGGTTGTGGAAAGGTGCTCGGGAGTTTAGAAATAGGGGTCTTGGACGGGGATGTCCTTTGGTAAAGTAGGTAATGTAGGATTTGCGAGGATGAGCCTGAATCTGCCATTTTTGTTCCCAATGTGCTACTTTGTCATAATTCTCTTTGTGCTCTGTCAATGTGTCTAGTCTGTCTGCTCTTATTACTTGAGTCACGTCGTCTGCGTACATTACTGTGAGAGAGTCATTGTGAATGGGTTTGGGAAAGTCATTTGTATACAAGATGTAGAGGGTAGGAGCGAGCACTGAGCCTTGAGGTACGCCTGCATTGAGTCCAAATTAATCTGAATAGAGATTAGAAAATTTAATTTTGGCTGTTCTATTATCCAAAACATTGCAAAGAAGTTTCTGAGTTATTAATGGGAAGTTGAAATTTTCGCAGATTTTGTACTTCAAACCTTCATGCCACACAGTGTCAAAAGCTCATTTTATGTCCTTGGTAATTAAAGCTGTCTTGTTTTTCCGTCTGTTCTGTTTATTTATGTGAACATAGTTTGTAATAATGTTTAGTGCTTCCTGTGTCAATCTATGTTTTCTAAAAACCAAATTTCACGTGTGTGAGGAGTCCTTCGTCTTCGAGAAACAGTCTGGGTCGGTAGTTTATGATACGTTCTAGAGTCTTCCCAAGAGTCTCAGGTAGACTAATGGGTCTGTAGTTTAGTGGATTAGTTTTGTCTTGGTTTTGCTTGGGGATAAGGATAATGGTCGCTGTCTTGAAGCACACAGGAAAGTAGCCTGATGCCAGGATGGCGTTGTAGAGGCGAGTGAGTGCTGCTATAAAAGTGTTGGGTAGGTGTTTTACAAGGTGATGATTAATACCTGTGGCACCAGGCGCCTTTCTCCGTGTTTTAGATAGAATGAGCTTGACTTCGTCTGGCACAATGGGAGCGGTGAGTATATTTTGGGGGTCAAGTGTGTTTAAGTTAATGTGTGTGTCATGGGAGATGTTGTTGGGGATGGTAGTGAGATGTTGTTCTATATTGCGGATGCGTTGTCTGGCAGGCCTTTCAGGGGTGTGTGGGTGGTATACTTGTTGCCATGCCTGCTTAAATGTATCTGTGATAGCCCTAGGATCAGTAATTTTGTTGCCATTTACAGTGAGGGAGGATATTCTGAGAGTGTTATTACCTTTTAGGCGTTGTATGTGTCTCCAGACTTCCCAGGGCTTAGTCTTTCTGTGTTGTTCTGCTGAGTGTACAAGGTGTGTCCAGTGAGTGTCATGATCAGATTGCAGGCTGTTAAGGACGTGAGTTCTGAGGTTGGAGAGGTTGTAACGTACTCGTCCTGGTATGTGGTTGTGTTTGTTTTGTTCGAATCGACGACGATAGCACACTAGGAGTCGTTGTGTTCTGATGGAGGGTCTGAAAGTGTGCTTGATTTTGTATGTAGTTTTTGGGATGGTTGTGTTGGCTGCATTTATGATTTTGTTTTGTAGGTTCTCTATTTGTTGGTCTATGTGTGTGTAGTGTTGTCCCTCATAGTCGTGTATGTAGTTGTCTTCAGATAAAATGTGTGTAAATTCTTCCCAGTTTGCTTGTGAGTAGTTAAACTGAGATTGACATGGGACTTGAATTGGGTTTAAGGATATTGACATGAAAACTGGGATGTGATCAGATCCTGAAAGTGGCCCTGGGGAAATGTCATGATGGAATATATTAAAACCTCTGTTTGAAAAAATTTGGTCAGGTTTACCATTACCATGTGGTGTGAAAACTGTAGAAAAGTCTGGGCCTAGAAAATGTATTCTTTAGGTGTTGTGTAGTGCTAGTAATTGTGTTCCATGTGGATTATTGCTATTGTGTTGGAAAGTTAGGTGTCTATCGTTAAAATCTGCAAGTATGAGTGTGGGTGCATTGTTATTGAATAGAGTATTCAGGTCTGTGTAAGGGATGTAGGTATTTGGTCTGACATATGTGGTGGCAACTATGAGGGGACCAAGTGTTGTGAAAGAGCTCCCCCCTTCTGGCCTTTATATACCTGGGTATGACGTCATGTCAGGGAATGCGCTGATTGGCTGAACCAGCCGGTATTTATCTCGGCTTTCCCTACACCTAAATATTATCCCAGCGAGTCTCTCTTCCAATTGTCTTGTTGTTTACCGGGACATGTGAAGTTGATAGCTTAGTAGGATAAAGGGCTTACAGCCAGCCAATCGGTGTGCACACATAGGCAGTATGTATATCAGCTTGAGTCGGCTTATCTTTATCTGTTCTCCTTGCAGCAATTGCAGAGTGTTGATTGGCTGATTGGTCTATATCGTTTCGTCTTCCAACACTGCCCCCAACTTTAGGAAAATTTCCCTCTTTGTTCGTCTCAAATTCTCGTCGCTGATTGGTCCACGTGTTTGTTACCACAATTTCTAAACTCTAACCAAGATTGTCTTCCATATTTTGCATGGTAGAGTGAAAGAGAAAAGTAACTAGAAAGGTAAACCAGAGAGTTGGGAGGGCTGAGAGAATTTAAAGAATACTTGGGGGTTAAGTGGGAGGGAGGTGTGGAGAGGAGGTGTGCTGCAAGTCTTCAAAGAACTGCATGCGAATAAAACGGGCAACATTTTTAGAAAACGTAAGTGGGACAAAAGCGTTGGTGAAAATGTTACAAGGGGTCACTGAGAGAAGGAGGTGGTGGCGGGCTTTTACAACCTAATACCATCTCCGCTTCGTCTTTCTTCTTCTCCTCCTTCTCCCCCTTAGTCCTTCTCTTTGTCCCCTTCCCTCTTCCCCCTTTTCATATTCTCGTTCATTTCCTTTCCTCTTACCCGACCCCCCCCCCCATTCTTTCTCTTACTCTTCTTCATCATCCTCCACCGCGTATTCCTTCTCCTCGACTTCTTTCTTAATTTATGTTTCGTTCACCACCTTTCTCGCCACTATTACTCCACTTGCTACGCCCCCTCCTTTACCCCCTTCACCTCTTCCCTCATTTCGCTCTCTCGCTCCTCCTCCTCCCCCATCTCCACCTCCACCTCCTCACCCAGAAATGAGTTCTGGGTTCGGTCTAGGTTCTTTTGTTTGTCTTAAATACCTTACACTTGCCTCGCACTTTCTTGCACTTGTTGTCACTCAAGGTGGTGGAGTGTTCTGAATGCCAGTGTTTCTTCTATTCATAAATGCAATTCTTTAAATGCGCTTGTCTGGCAACTCTTTTGTTTGGATTGTTGCTCAATATCAAAATATTTTGAAGAATTTCGAGACAATAAATATCCCAACAATTCTTGCTGCGAATACCAGCGAAAAAAATAATCGCAAAATGATGCCAAAATAAACTTGTTAACTAGTGTTACAAAATGATGCCAAAATAAACTTGTTAACTAGTGTTACAAAATGATGCCAAAATAAACTTGTTAACTAGTGTTACAAAATGATGCCAAAATAAACTTGTTAACTAGTGTTACAAAATCTCAGGTAAATTCGCTTTAAGCAACATGAACATCATTGAACCTGAGTGCATTGTCTATTCGACCTGACAATATTTTAAATTTTATTTGAATTCGTTATTTGTATAATTATAATGTAAAACTTGCAAAACAAACAGACCAAAACGTATACGAACACAGTAAAAAGACAAAATAACTAATCAAAATCGCTATGTGGAAACAACGCTTAAGTAAAATAATTATGTATAAATAAAAGAAAACAATCCACCACATAGGGTGTACATAACTACATGCGCAAGTTAATCTGGTTCCCAAGCAAACTAATCGCACACATAACAACGCACTGTCGTCACGTTCAAAGAATTAGTCAATTTGGGAAGTCGGGGACGTTCTGGTACTAAACTCTGCATGAATAAAGAAACTACATTAAGTGTCAGAATGTTCTATTAAAATAAAATGTGCAACTTGACATGATAATAACAATAGTACAAAATACAAATATCACTCACTAACGATAGTGCTATCGGGTAGGCACCTGTAAGCATAGCATGCTTCAAGTGACCCCTAACAATTACTACCCTACTAATAACCTACATTTATTGTACAAATAAACTAAGACAATCGCAAAAGCAAGCAATTGATACTATCGACAATGAATAGATACAATATAATAAATACAAATATTTGAAAATATGAAGAAGGCACAATAGATTTAAACAAAAGAGAACAATTAATTATAAAAAATAATAATAACAATTGAAAAAGATAAACATTAATACATACAGACAAAAGGTAAGCAGAGGTTATAATAAAAACTTCAAGTTAATAATGCTTGATTAAAATAATTGATATCAAATTTTAAAATACAGTCACAATAATTGACCTTAAATAGATTAAATGTATGCAACAATATACTTGCAACAAAACCTCTGTCTACTAAGAGTCTGTATAGTAACCTAGCTCTATCCCAAAAGTCTTCTACTCTGGTACAAATTTTACAAAATCTTATTAGCTGGGAATAAAAACAATTATAAGTTATTTTACTATCGATATTACTATTAGGGAAAGGAAAGTTTATTACGTTAACATTAAAATCGTCAATTTGGTGGTATATGTTAAGTGTGCACTGTTCATTAACAATCTGTGTATTTATATCAAGACATTTTTCAACTTCATAATTTACGTTACCTTGTGCGAAGGGGATGGAATTTGGATAAATTTGTTTAGCGACTTTATTAAAATTTAACATATTACAAACAAGAATATCATCAATATATCTACTATTATTACTTAACAATTTAGCAAGTGCTAATTTTTCTGGGATGTTATTTTTTTTGCTACTGTCAACTAAGTTTTTCATAAATTTAAATTATAAAGCAAGCAAGAATAAGTCTGCAATTCAGGTTTAATTTATTGATATATTAGCTGTTAATTAATATTTCAATTTGGTTTGGTCAGAGCGAACAAAGAAAACCCAATATCAAACATTTATTTGGTAGTTCATACCAGAGAAACGATTCCACAAACATCTGTGTTAATTCACTCACGTTTACAGATGCAAATTGCAGCCCAAGTTATGGTGTCTATACAGTATATTTGCAGAGACGTAATTCCTAAAGAGTCTTACAAACTTTAGAAATTTAGTTATATGAAACTTACGGCACAATTTGTGTCAAAATTGAGCTATGAGTAGCTATGCATGTCGAAAGGAAAGTTAAACCAATGTCAACCCTGTGTGAGGCATCTTCATTCTTCAGCCTGTGATTCAAGCTGGTGTGAATCAGGTCCTCCGTTTGACGTTGATAGTGAGGTGGGTAGGATCGCTACCCAGGGTCTTGAAATTATCATCATTCTTCTGTTTGGACCGGAGTTGGTGAGTGTAAAATACTGTACGAGAGTGCTCTATGTTAGAAGTTTGCTTTAATGATAATATATTCATATAGTATATGCTAATACTAGTGTACAATATATCTTGCTTCAAATTCAAATGGTTACAAGAGTTATGAATCATGTTTGACGAATGCGTATTTATGAATATTCATAGAAAATCAACTATTAAGATTAGTGTATTCGTTTTTGTATTATTCTCCTTCTCATACAATAAGCTTTACATGTAACTATAATTTATAGCTCTAAAACACTTTAACAACAAATTAAAACAAAACTAATGTACACCTACTATCGTGCAAGTACCGCGCGGGTATATTCTGGTTTTATTATAGTTGTGAACAATTATCTATTGATGATAGACAAATTCTGACTGAATTTTTGGAAAGTGTGTAAAGGACTTATTGTTTCACACGTAAAAATATATTGTCGACAATCAAAACTCTATTTATGGTTATGCGAAGTAGGATAATGTTGGACCTTTTAAAACAGATATAGTCGGCATCAATTTTATCGATGATTATTTGAAAGTATTTCTTGTGGCTCAAATTCGATGCAGAATTAATATTTTAGTTATGCCTCGATATTACTGTATTTAATCACCAAGTTGGCTAATCAGTTTTATTTCATTCATATAAAATCAACAATTATTGATTAAATATATTCTGACAACACATTTGGTATAATTGTGAAACAAATATTATTATTTTATATAAGAAAATGCATTGCTCAGCATATTACGATATTTAGACGGCGTATACAAGGAAAATTGATTATATATTTATTATATATCAATTTTAAATGTGATTATATGATCTCAAGGGATTGTTTGCTGGTTTGTTCATAGCATGGGTCTTGCTCTATCTTTGGATGTATAATGCATTGCATGTAGAGGCGATTATTGTGGGTTAAAACAGAGCGACAACATAGGCCTACATGTATTGTCTAACAGCAGCATATATATCACTTGAGTGTAAGCAGTAGTGGACAATACTTACCGAGTTACTTAAACCATCTCCCCTTAATGTAACCCAATAATACTGGTAGGGTTTATAGAATGTTATTACATATATCACATTACATATTACACATTACATATATTACATATATTACGTTATATCAAAGGCATTTGATAGAGTCTGGCATCAATCCTTATTGTCGAAGATGTCACACTACGGCCTTGCATCATTAGTTCCACTAATTTCTTCTTATCTTCATAACAGAAAAATATGTGTAATGGTAGATGGCCTTTATTCTCAATTTCACTCAATAAATGCTGGTGTTCCCCAGGGATCAGTTTTGGCCCCAATTCTGTTCCTCATTCAAATCAATGATCTCATATCTACCACTCATAATCCAATACATTCCTACGCAGATGACTCAACACTCCACAGTTCCTTCACATTTACCAATTCTTTCACCCAACCCGATCTTATAAATTCAAAAATAACACTGCAATTTCTCTGAACCAGGACCTTTCTAGAATTAATGGATGGGGACAAAAGAATCTAGTTTCCTTTAATGCACAGAAAACCAAGTACATTCAATTTTCTAACCGACAGAATCTCACTGACTCCCATATATTTTTTAATGATGTAAATATTCCCACTTCCCCTAGTATTGACATTCTTGGTGTAACATTAACTACTAACTTGAGCTGGACACATTATGTTAGAAGCATTGCTAAGAATGCCTCTAAAAAACTGGGACTCCTGTACAGAGTTCGAGAATTCTTCACTGACGAGCAGTTGGCCGTGATATATAAAAGTCATGTGCGTTCTCAGATGGATTACTGTTCACCTCTGTGGGGTGGAAGTGGAGTGGTTGCATTGAGGCAGTTGGACAAAATTCAAAATAAAGCTATTAGATTAATCAATAACCCTGCAATCACACAGGACCTTCCTACATTATCCATACAAAGAAACGTTGCATCCCTTGCATTATTCTACAGATATTTTCACAGCAATTGTTCCAAGGAACTTGCTTCAATTGTGCCGCCTCTCCACATCTTTCCCCGTAGAACTAGGGCAGCTGAGAGGCCCATGAATTTACACTTTCTCCTCCACAATGCAGAACTTCTGCTTATCAGAATTCATTTATCCCCAGAGCTACTACTCTTTGGAATTCACTTCCCTCGAATTGCTTTCCACAAACTTACAATCTATAAATGTTTAAATCCAGTTGTTACAAACATTTTATGAATGGAGGATGCCTTTAGGCACATGGACCTTTTTGTGTTATCTGTGTTTTTCCTTCCTCCGTTCATTGTCTCTTTAAAAAAAAAATAATAATAATTATTGTTCATATGTGGTCACTCGTGCTCCAGTTAACTGAAGACCAGTTTCCTTCAACAATATGGTAACAGATATAACAGATATATATATATATATATATATATATATATATATATATATATATATGAAGCTATCCTGTTTAGTCCTTACCCCAGCAACAACGATAACAGCAAAAGTGGCTAACGAATTTGAGGCAACTTCGATACGTTAGTTTCTACGATACTAACGTTTTCCGTCAATTTAGTGACATATACAGTATGTCTGATCATATAGCATAATTATGCAACCCAAGATTATTTGCAATATCATTAGACATACGTATAGAGAGAATAAATGCAAAATAATAATTAGAGGAACTTATCGAATATTTGTATATTCGTTCCAGAAAACTGCCCTGGAGCCTGCCATTTTACCAAACACCAAAAATGAACAAAGCTCCTGCCGAGCAGTTTTAAATCGCTTTGGCAACACTGCCATTTAATCTTTGGTAGTTGTACTGTGTTTGGTAACTCTCACCGGACGAAAAAATGCTCTTAGTATTGTTGAACAATAATTAAAAAGAGTGGAAGGAAAAGAAGTAGCAAAATGCTATGCTATACAAGCAAATGGATATACAATGATATTTGACAATGAACTCACACGTATTATGGAATTATAATTGACAAAAGAGGACTTTTATAAGGGAAGTTTAAGTGATGTAACTCAAGGAAGTGAAATTCAAGGACAATACACTCTTTAATCAGTCCTGGGCGTGAAGATAGAGTGAGGAATGCGTGGAGTGCTAACACCAATATTTACATTTGTGTTTGAAACTCTAGTCTGACATAATGGATGAAAAACAAATATATATACTATCTTTAAGATGATTTGAGATTGGAACGAGTAAATAAAAGGAAAAATAGATAATTCCTGAGAGTAGAATCAATTTTAGCATAAAGCAATCGTTTGGTTAAATACTAAAGGACAATATTCACAGAAGGTTTGGCCGAATGTTAGTGCCTGAAAACGAGTAGCCTGATGACGGCATTAATTGAATTTATAGAAATGAAAGAGTACGAATCAAGGCAATTAAAACAAACATAGCT
Organism: Paralithodes platypus; assembly: GCA_032716605.1. Lineage (NCBI taxonomy): Eukaryota > Metazoa > Arthropoda > Malacostraca > Decapoda > Lithodidae > Paralithodes > Paralithodes platypus. The sequence goes on along the minus strand of CM064571.1, from coordinate 3,201,611 downwards.
GATAGAGTCGATGGTAACTAAATGTTATCAGCTGTAAAACATAATCTACTAATCATTACAGATTTGTAAGATCTTAACCATCTAGTTCCTATCTAGTTATATTGACGAATCTGTATAACACTATGATGGTAGCTCATTAGTGAGTACGAATGGTAAACATTGATGGTACGATAATATGGATGAATTCAGGCCGTGGATGTTGTGGATAGTTATAATTATCTTTAGGGTAAGTTGCATTTGTTTTTCTTAGTTGCACTGAAACTAAGAAACCTATTGTATTTGTAGCTGAAGAATACAAATTTTACTGCAACAGATTGTCCGATTGGCATAAACCTTTGCCATTGCAAATAATAATTTGCAATTATTATTAGGGGTTCGAGCCATAGCGGGGGATCGAACCCCTATTGTAATAATTAAATCTTCTTATTCTTCCAAATTATTCCACGCCGGTTTTTACGCAATAACACCGGAACCGCTTTTCGGATCGCGTCCTAACTTTCACACAAGGTGCGTTTATGTATTGGGCAACTTTTGATATGTTAAACATCCAAAATGGCGGCCAAACAGGTCCGTGGCAGCCGTTTTCACCCAAAAATTAAAACTTAAATACCGCCTGTCCTACTCAAAGAAAATTATTGGGCTTTGGTATATGGACTCCACTACTAATGCTCCGCAAATGTTATGGAAAAGGTTTTGCTTTGCATGTGGGTCTTTTTTCGGCAATCTTGAAAAAAACTCTAAATACACTTAAACATCCATATCTTGAAAACTATGCGTATGATCAAAACCATGTTTGCATAGTTGGGTGAGGCTGGCAATTCCGAACGTTTTGGTACCAAAAGAATATAAATTGGTGGAATAGTTTGGCCACAGCATTGAAAACAGTCTATTCTTAAATTACTTTAATACCTTACTTGGTACCCACACAACGTTTTCAGTCTTCAGTCTAGGCTTCCCTGCATCCCCTAGTTTTGCTTAATACTATTCCGATTCATCATTCAGATCCATAATTTTTTTTAGATTTAACTCTCTCAAAATAGTTCGAGTCCCTACGAATTCCACCAATTATTTAACCAACCTACCTATACATACCTACCCTACCAAATAATAATGATAATTAAAATTCATTTTTGGTGAATATCAGAGTATTGGCTAAGGTTTTTACCAATTCCTTAATTTGCCAAATGCTAACTTTAATAACAATGATCTGGACCTTCAAAGTTTTGACAACTTCCTGTGTGACTTACCCTACGGTTCTCTGCTCCCTCATGCAGCATTCCCATCGTCCAGCATTACTGCTTCATAATTATCAGCCAACTTGACATAGCCATATATAAGAACTTATTATAAATGCAAAAACTCGCTAGTATAATGCCACAATCTCTATAATAGTTTTGTTTGTTTGCTTTGCAAGGTTTACAATTTAATATGTCTGAATTTTGTTGAATATCCCTAGGAATTATGTTGCTAAATGTAAAAACTGGCTGCTAGGTAAAGTAACTAAATTGGCAACCCTGAGATTCACGCTGGCAGAGACAGTAGAAGGGAGATTGGAAACTTACTATGCCTTCCATTAAAATAAATGATACCAAAGATAACGGTGTCTGGCATCGATTTGAGGCTTTAACCACAGCCATTATATAGTATGGACGCGGTACTAATATTGCTGAACAATATCTAGTTTTCTTTTTCTTCGTACTACACAGCTACTGTATTGAATATTGATCGTTTAGGCTAAGCAACCCCAACATACACACTTTACTAATGTCAGAGTCACCATCGTTATACAGTATAACATTACAAATTATAGTACCATTGTTTGTTCTTTATGGATAATTGAATATACTGTATAATTATACCAACTTAATTTATTCATTATCTCTACTATGTCAATTACTGTATCATAATATATACGATACTAGCCTATAGTCTGGTCGAAACTAAATTTTCGCAGTTATATGATTATCAAGCGTTGCTCAGGTTGATTATACGCATTTGAATATGACATTTACACAGACATATTCTATTCATAAATGACTGTAAGATCAGTGAAAACATTATTATCAATTAGAAATGTTTATCCACTATCGGGATGTTCAAAACTACTCTTGGTCTTGCTTCTAGCTATCACTCTTCTCGCTCACTTGCCTATAATGCTTCTAAGCTCGTTGCTTAGTTCGCCGAAAACGTATGTTATGAAATTCCTTTTTCCTTTTATTTGTTTTTGTGTATTTGTAACTGTGACGTTAACCACTCCGTTAGAACCGCATGGCTTGTCCTACAGTGACTCGCTAGGATCGCCAGGGCAGTGGATGGGGCTACAGTTTATGTATTAGAGTGTGCTTTATTTCATATGAAAGCTCGTGTCATGGGCAGTCCAGAAAGGCTCTTTGTTTTCACCCATGTCAAGGCTTTATATATTTAATTGTAAAGTATATGTTTTATCATTAACTAGTAATGATGGGATCTGGGAGAGAGAGAGAGAGTAGAACAGAGTGAGAGGGAGCGCGCTGTGTTTTTGTCCCGCTCGATGACGTCACGGCTGGCTGCCTCGTGGGGGTTGGTTAACCCATAACTAGCGGCGCGCAACATAAGTCGAGTATAATAAATCTGGACTATCTGGCGGCGCTCGACATAGGTCGTGTGGCAATTTCAGCACGTAATGTTGCTGAGAGAGAGAGACAAGTGGTGGCAGGAGAGTAGCGAGCGTATGACTGCTCCAGACCACCGCGGCGAACCTACTGACACGAATCCCACCTCCTCCCTCCCTCTCTCACTCGCTACATACGGAATTGTATGGGGAAAGTGCCGAATTACATGCTTTTTGCACTCGCGTTGCGCGGTTGTTGCAAGAAAACTAGCCATCATAAAAGGATCGTTATGGTGTCATTGGAAAGCTCTGTTTATGCCCTTTCAGGGATAGATACTTGTTTTACGCTCTGGGTCTTATTTAGGCATGAAAATGATCACGTAAACAGCCCTATTTTGGCTAAAAACACCCCGCTGGGCGGTACATATAAATAAACCGCTAGCCCGCTAATCTAGTGTTAAGAGAGGTCCTTATCATGCTGCTAGCTCCCTTGCTAGTGGCTAGAGGACTTGTAACCGCTTTTTTCCCACGCGGCTCGAGCTAGTGCGAGTATATATACAGTTCCTCGCCACTCTCTCCCTCAGATCTGGTTTCTAGAACGCATCCATCTTTTTTCCCTTGCTATATGTCACCCGCTCCGCACCTGAGAATCTTTTCCTCTGCCTACCTCTCTCTTTTTCATATCTTTCACCACCTTTTTATTAATATTATACCCCCTCTGGTTAACTCTGAAAAATCAGCTTCATGCTGGCCAGTTGTATTGTGCGTTAAGGTCTGATATAACCCATGTATGTTAGTTGTTAAGATAAGTGGATCACGAAGCATTGGTTGGCTTTCATATTGCCACTTCCTTTAATTATTAGTGTTCTGCTGGATTAGATAATGCTAGACTAGGGGTCTGATATTATAAGGTATTGTTTCATATGAGTGCTGGCTTTAGGAAAAAGCTGCACGACATACCTGAGAACTGGAGTTGATTGAGTAAATTCTAGTCTGTGTGCCATTGAGAGTAGAGCATGCACGAATGAGGGCTTTTTGCCTATACCATTCTGCACTGTTCTAGTCTCGATTGTTTGTCTTTGAGGTACGCCAGGAGAACGCTTAATACTTCGGTATTAAGGTTTCTCAAGAGAGCTACCCTTCATTATAACGTAATATTTGACGCACAGACTTGAGATTTGCACTAGGTTATGCGGCATGCCATGCGCACCAGTATCTCGTATTATTGACTCTAGCTAGACATTATCAGTCACAGTAGACATTAAGTATATTAAACCAATTACTCTTTTTATGCATACCCATTTATGATTACACAAGCATTTCGCAGCCTAGTTTGATGTATGGAGACACAAACGACTTAGGCTCTTTTTGTTGATAGGAATACTGCATTGTCGTGGTGATTATTATTATTGTTGTAGTGTTTAGGATATTCTTGGCTCCGACGGCATTATATATTCTGCCTTTTTTGTGCATAGCCTGCACGAGCATTGTTCCGCTGCCTGCCTTTTTGGGTTCCATTTCTGATACAAGCATCTTTATAGCATCTAACATTTAAAGAAGATTCCTTGTTAGTGTTGAAGGACTTTAGTGCACTTTCTTTCATGCAGGAGTGCCTGACATTTATTGATTAAAGTAACGTAAGCTGTAACTTCTCTTACCACCTTACTTTGCATACCATAACCAAGCACCTTCGGTTATAGGTAGTAATAGGCTGTTTTCACATAACATTAAGCCTAGAGTAGACGCACATTTATTGAGAGTTTGATAGCCTATTATTGCTCTGTAGAGTATTTGTGTTCTTTGTTCACTGGGAATATACATCAGAGGTTGGAGCTAGCGCTTTCCGTTGTAGCATTTATGCCATTACTAGTCCAATGAATAAGAGCCCTGATATATTTGAACCCCAGTCGTAACATAACTTTCCATGTGTCTCTATTAAGTACGGGCATTTAGAAATATGCATGATTCAAATAAAAGGATAGATAGTTATCTGAAGTATTTATTTACCCTCGAAAAGCTGAAATATAATATATGCGCATCTCTGAATTACATAAATGCGCAGACAAGATGGAGGATTCGAGGAGGCCACTCACTAAGCCTATGAGTCTAGAGAAGATACGGCTGGCCGCTCGGCACGGCTGGCAGCTGGACTGTACAGTCACGGCTATATATACTCAGGGGTGGAGGAAGAGATGGGTGTGGAGGTGGATGGATATGGGTCAGATCTGTTTGGTAGATCATGGGTTAGTGAGGGAGGGGTGGGAACTAAAGAACAATATTAACCCACTGAACCCCAGCGACGCATGGTTTGCGTCCGCAATGTATGTAACGCTAAACCCCAGGGACACATAATGTGCGTCCTGGTTAATTACTCCAGTCCTATGGCACCTAGAGGGCTCAGATTTGTATGGGAACTGTGTAAGTCCTACGCAACAATGCCGATGGTTGAAAACTCTCAAAGTCCAACCGCGTGCGCGTGAGCGCGCAAAATCCCGTTTTTGCCTACCCATTTCCTCATGTTAATTCCGACTTTCAGGCGCACCGTAGGACCCCGGGGAGGCTGAACCTTACACCCCCAATTCACCCTGTATAAGAGATTTTGTTTCTGACATTATACCATCTTAATAACAATGGAAATACTAAGGCTCGCTGAAAAAATCAGCTCTCTATGTGCATGCGTGCATACGCGAATTTCATCGCACTATATGAAAAATCATTCTAGACATTGACAAAATTTCAAATTTCCCGCAATTTTTTTATGGCGCATCTTACAAGCATCCCCTACAAAGGTGCGTTCTCGCTTTCCCATATTGAATAATAGATGCTGAAAAATATATATAATATACATATTTTTTTGGGTAGTGCAAATTTCGACATGAAAAAGGTCGAATCTAGGGAAATATCGAAGGGGTGGCCATTGTGGCAACGCTAGAACGTTGCTATATAGTCCTATATATAGTGTGTAGAAGGGGAACGAAGCAGAGTAATATACAAAAGTGTCATTACACTTGGGAGTTGCCAATATATGATCTCTGGAAATCGCAGAACTTGAAAAATCATCCTTCAGGGTGCCATAATTATGTGAAAATAGCTTAGCTTCTCCTACCAGAGAAGTTTTCTATTAGTAGGCTGTTAGAGAAAACCTAGTTGTATGGCATACTAATGTATAAAGCTTGGTCCTCCAACTGGACAGATATGTTTTCCCAAGGTTTTGTATATAAATCCATGATATTGGGGGCCATTGGTGGGGGGGGGGGCGGGCTAGGGATGTCATATGGGTGTTTATGCCCTCATATGATAGCCTCTATTATTTACAGAAGACTTAGAAAAAAAAAAAAAAAAAAAAACATTGGGCTGAGGGGATAAAATTTGGTTGGTTGTGGGGTAGGGGTGAATGGGGGGTAGTGGGGGGTTATGGATGCGATATGTTTTTTTTTTTTGCCCTCCTATGCTATTCTCCTATGTTGAAAGAAGCATTTTAGAAAAAGAAAAAAAAAATGAAATTTTTACTTCTGGGCTAAATGAAGGTTCAGCCTCCCCTTGACCTAGGGGATCGTTTTTTGGGGGGTTTTCCTTCATTTCTAACCCATTCCTGGTGTTTTCTGAAAAAGTTTTTTTTTTTACAACCCCCTGGTCCTGGGGTGTACATTTATTATTAACCCCTAACTGTCGGGGCGCAACTTAAGTCGAGTATAATAAATCTGGACTATCTGGCGGCGCTCGACATAGGTCGTGTGGCAATTTCAGCACGTAATGTTGCTGAGAGAGAGAGACAAGTGGTGGCAGGAGAGTAACGAGCGTATGACTTCTCCAGACCACCGCGGCGAACCTACTGACACGAATCCCACCTCCTCTCTCCCTCTCTCACTCGCTATATACGGAATTGTATGGGGAAAGTGCCGAATTACATGCTTTTTGCACTCGCGTTGCGCGGTTGTTGCAAGAAAACTAGCCATCATAAAAGGATCGTTATGGTGTCATTGGAAAGCTCTGTTTATGCCCTTTCAGGGATAGATACTTGTTTTACGCTCTGGGTCTTATTTAGGCATGAAAATGATCACGTAATCAGCCCTATTTTGGCTAAAAACACCCCGCTGGGCGGTACATATAAATAAACCGCTAGCCCGCTAATCTAGTGTTAAATAGCTGGAGTTCAGTGGGTTAACCTCTAAGCTGCGCAGGTATGTGTGACACCTACCAGCGTTGGCAGAATCGCCTCTCGTTAGCCACTAGCGCTCGCCAGGGCAGTGAAATGGGTACAGTTATCAGAGAATGTTGTTCTTTCTTTCATAGTACTATTATTGTTACAGAAAGTCCAGTGGAGGTCTTTATTTTCGTCTGTGGCAACGGGAAGTATTTTATATCATGAGTAGAATATAAGATGCATTGTAGTGTGAAGTTGAGAGAGCGAGCGGGCAGCGAGGGGGTAGTGAGTGTTGCCTCCCTCCTCCCTCCTCCTCGCTCGGAGGAGTTTCCCGCCCGCGCGGGCTTTCTCTCGTCTTTGATTGGCTGGTGGTTCTTGGCGCGTCCTAGGGGCCTGCTGCCTTGTGACGTATCAGCCTGTGATTGGCCGACCACCATGCCTTTGTGGGATCCTGAGGGTCCCGAGGAGCTACCCTCCTCAGAGCAGGCTAGGGACGCACATGACTAACATCCTTTTTACAACTGTCCCCCATATCTCCACCATTCTGATACTGTCTCTCTCACTCAACTTCTTTCCTTCATTCCTCTAATCTTTTAATGTCACAGCACTCCCTTTGGGTTCTGTACACGATTTCATATCGGCCCATCGTATTGTGTGCGTCGCTCTCGTATATATTTCCATGTATTAGAATAGGCTATAAGGGTTCTTAGTCTACGGAGATTTGATGACTCTGTGTGTGTCTCCCTCAGTGTCCTTAGTATATGGAGGTTTGATGACTCTTTGTGTGTGTCTCCCTCATTATCAGTAGTGCTCTGCTGGGTTATTTAATGCTAGACTGGGATAAGGTTTCTGTTGTCGTTGTCAGCGATGTGTGTACGGTTTGCTTATACCTACACGACTTCGACGGTTTCTGTGGTAGCCTAGGTTGTCCTTTTGGTTGTGCCTTTTGCGAGTGCAGCATCGTGTTGTAAGAGGGCATTAGCCTACTACCTTATAACACAGTGCTGCCTCTTTGCTTGACTTTAGAGGGATCGCCAAAGGTAGAACCAGATACTGGAGATCTGGATCTACCAAGAGAGCATCCCCGTCATTAACCCGGGAGCTGCGGGGAGACTCTTAAGAGTTCCCCCGGCACACTGCGGGGAGACTCTTAAGAGTCAGAGAAAACAAAAATCAACTTTTGACATCGAAAAAAAAAAAAAAATTTATATTTTTTTTTTTATTTTTATTTTTTTTTTTTGGCCCCTGGGCCATGCAAAATCTCAGTCCTCTACCTCCCCTCCTTCCCCACTTTCCTCCTCTCCTTCAGTTATCACCTATTTTCCCTGTTATTCCCTTATTCTGAGGTATATTTTCGTGCTAACATTAGAAATCCGATTGGAGGGTGTGGTCATCACTGATAGCAAGCGAGTGCAAGAGAGAGAGAGAGAGTATCGATCGACTGTGTCTCAGTGGCCTTGGGGGAAATTGGCGGGAAAGCAGATTGCCTCACCCATACATTATACAACTCGCGGGCTATATCTCCGATTTTGACCATCCAAACGCTGTTTTCACTCGTTTTATTGTTGTTTCAGGTTAATACCTTTATAATCAACCCATAATAGGCGCATATGGATAAGTATTAATGCTATTAATGGCACAATGAATATTTTAGTGACGGAAACACCTCAAATACGTCAGCACAGGGGGACGTTTCCAATTACCCCCATGCGCACTTCAGAGGTTAACGTAACTTTAATCATACCGCCTTGAGGACAACGCTAGGCTATGAGCCTGTCTTGCTCAGCCACAGTTTCCTAACCTTGATATCCCAGCTAGACTTTATTCGCCGAGCAGACACTAGTTAGGACATGAGCTCTTTTGATATGTACGCATTATTATTCACAGCATTTATTAGTCTAGGTTGTTGTTGAGTTGCACAACCATAGCAGACTGTTTCGTTGATGAGGAAGTACTTCTTTTAGTGTCGAGCATTACTGCCTTTGCGCATTTATAATATTCTCGTGTCAGTTAACATTATATGTCCTATCTTTTATTGTATTCAGTCTACACGTGTGGAGTCCTGCCTACTGCCTTTATATAATTTAAGATACGAGCATCTTATGAGCATCAGACTTTCTTCAGAAGTTTCCAGGTCTATGCTGTAGGACTATACTTCACTTTCTTTCAGAGAGGAGTGAAGAGTTTATTGTTGTTTAGAGTAACTGTATTGAAGCATCTTTTTATTGTATTAAATCTTGCAGTGATTTAATTGATCTTTCCATAGCTTCCCTTTTATGCATTTTAACGTAACTTGCATCTTGTTTGTTATCAGGCTATATCAGTGTGGGTTAGCCTGAAGTAGAGTACATTTATGCCCAGCTAAGGATACCCCGTTATCACAGATTAACCCGTTGAGCCCCGGCTAGTTATAATATTTTGTTCACCCCAGTCCCAAGCCATTTTCACTTATTTTTTTTGTTTGCTAAAATGGAAGACAAGGATGAGAAATGAAAAAAAAACAAAAAAAAATCACCTCTGACATTTTTTTTTTGGGGGGGGGCCGGTGGGGGGTTGGGGGGGGGGAGCTTCAAAAAAATTTGTTGAGCCAAAATGGAAGAGAATGGTGAGAAATGAACACACAAATAAAAAAAAACTCATTTCGGTCATTTGGGGGGCGGGGGGGGGGGGGTTTCAATAGTTCGTCTCCCCCGCATGACCACCCGCCCGGGAGCACTAGGGTAAAAACTGAGTATGGCATTGTACGGCATACATCCTAAGGAGTATCTCACATAAATCTCAAGCCTCTAGCTCCCATACGACCGGAGTAATGAAGGTTCAAAGTGGCGGTAAACTAGGGGTGTAAACTATCCCCACTAAGCCCACCACCACCAGCCGCGCGGCTGTCTCGGCCCGCTCACACCTACTGGCCCGGCTCCCCCACACACTACGGTACCGCCCCCTCCTATTCTCCCGCCATTTCCTACCTTACGAGCCACGTAAGTGTTTTTTATATGTCGGACGCACGTGATGCGTCGCTGGGAGTTGGTGATCAAAGACTGCCGACGCAACACGTGCGACGCTGGGTCTCAACGGGTTAACTCTGGAGGGTATAGGTGTTTTTGTTCGCCGGCATATAAGTTTGAGGGTTTGGATCTAGCGTACCGTTGTTGCATAGTGCCATATTACTAGTCCAATCATTAAGTGCCCTTGTTTTATTCGTAGCCCCGGTCGTAACAAATGGCGACCTTGCCTAGTATCTTATTTTAGTAGAAACCAGGATCCATTTGTTGTTATTGCAGTAATAACAAATAATGACATATATTTTGGACACGTGGATTTTTTTTTTAGCAACGTAGTATAGCACTTGAGTTGTCTTCGAGCATTTTTTTGGTGAATAGTGCTACATGAGAGTTTAGGTACTCCTTTTTTTATAAACGTTGAGAATTTTCGGTGGACACTATGTCGAACGACGGATCTATGTACGGTGAGGACACAGTACGGGAAGCAGACTCTGAGGTACAGCAGCTGGGTTTGTTAGAAGGCATTAGAGTAGTAACTAGTGAGGAGGATGCAAGGAAGTTTCTGGAGATGCCTATTACTGTTGACCGGGTGTCGGGGATTGATCGGTATGGTCTCCAGTGTTTGGCCACGGTCATGGGGCATGTGGGCACTGGCAGCATGACAAGAAGTGACCTGGTGGCCTGTGTGCTCGGCGGGGTGCGTGGGGCTTCGGGTGGAGCGGGAGCTGGGGCACCTTCGGCCCAGCCCGCATTCCACTCGACTCCTACCATGGCGCCCCCTCGGGCTCCGGAGCCGGGTACATTCCCGCAGGCCGATAGTCACTGGCAGCGTGGTTTGTCACTGGGTGGGTCTCCAATTATTGCATCTCCTCCTCCTCAAGTTTTAACTGCAGATATGATCTTCCAGCTTGAGATGGCTAAAATGCAGGCTGAGCAACGAAGGCATGAGGCTGAGCTTGAGCAACGAAGGCATGAGGCTAAGGCTGAGCTCGAGCAATGGCAGCGAGAGAATGAGGCTGAGGAGAGAAAGGCCAGGTACCGTGCAGACATAGAGCTTGAGAAGTCTCGGGTGGAGTCGACAGGGCAGCGTCTCGGTTCTGGGAATCGAGGTCTTGATCAGTCTTTATCGCACCTTATTAAGTTAGTCCCTGCATTTGACGAGTCGGGTGTCACCGAATTTTTCCTGCGTTTTGAGAAGAAGTGCCGGGAGCACCAATGGCCCGAGGTTAAGTGGGCAGCCCTTGTTTCCTCTAGGTTGGTTGGCAAAGGACTCAAGGCATATGATGCGTTGCCCTTGGAGTCTTGCATCGATTATGAGGTACTGAAGGAAGCTGTTCAGCGGTCGTACGAGTTACAACCAGAGACATATACAGTAGGTTGAAGTTCCGGGGTGTTACGAAGGGTCATGAGTGCACTTTTCTAGAACATGTCCGGGAACTGTCTGATGCATTGAGAAATTGGCTGAGGTCAGAGAAGGTGACGACGTTCGGAGAGCTTGAGCAGTTAGTCCTTCTAGAGCAATTTTTCAAGTGCACAGGCGGCGACCTGACTTTGAACCTGAAAGAGAAACGTCCTAAAACTCTACAAGAGGCAGCTGAGATGGCTGACCTGAGAATGTCACTGATTCATGGGTGCGGGTCTGCACAACGGACCGATGCAGTTAACAAGGGGCGCAACACTCCACCCCCCCCGAGTCAGTGATGCACAAGTTAATAACGAGAGTAAGAGCAATGATACCAATTTTGATCACAAACCTAAAACCGTCCCGTTTAAGAGAGGTCAGGGCCCTTCCCCACCTCAAGGGAAGCCCAGGGGTGAAGTAGAGTGTTTTCATTGTCACAAGAAGGGGCATTTTGCACGATCCTGTCATAGCAAGCTACCTACAGCAGTCATGTCTTTGGCTCGCAACATTGGAGTGTCTTTGAAGTCGTCTACGTTTGCCCGGGGTAAATGGTCAGAGGCTGGAGCACAGCCAGTGAAGAAGTGTCCGGAAGGCTTGACACCTGTCCGCGATACTTCTTGTGACCATAGAGGGCGTGGCTGCGTGAGTTGGGCTGGTTGCAAGCATGGAGTAGAATTTTTGCGTGATACAGGTGCTTCCCTGACATTGATGAAAAGCTTTACAGGCATACCTATAAACGTGGCACGGGTAGTTGTGGTGCAGGGTATCAATGCTACACGGTCATACCCGTTGGTCCGAGTGGAGCTGGAGGTAGAAGGTGTGACATGAGAGTTGGATGTCAGAATCGTGGAGAAACTGCCAGTAGAGGGCGTCGACCTTCTTCTCGGCAATGACTTTGCGGTGCCTACTTCTGAAGTTCCACCCTTAGTCGTTACCGAGAGGGCGGCCGACGTGAGTAGGGAAGGGCAGGAGTTGGTCGAGAGGTGTCAACCACAGCAGAGGGCGTGTGTTGTCACCCGATCTCGTGCATCTAAAGTGTCACAGCCTATTCCTCAGTCTCTAGACCAGCGGAGGAACGGTCGGAAGGAGCAAGCTAAAGTTGGGAGTTTTGCGAGTTTTGCTCCAGCGGCTCTCCTTAGCGACTTAGTACTTGACCCAGAGGTGAGCTCCGGAGTGGCCCCAGAACCTGTCACCCCTAGTGACATGGTTGGGCGTGATGGCACTCCGCGACAGAGTAGTTCCCAGGTGGAGGAGAGTTGTGGGAACGGGGCTATTGAACACGAGGATGGGGAAACATGTCATGTGAACATGTTGGAGGCGTTTGTGAGGCAACCACCTGAGCAGCCTACTGTCCCTGCGTTGGTCTGCAGCGGCCAAGGTGGAGAAGGAGAGGGGGGCAGTAGGGCACAGGTGGAGGAGAGTTGGGATTGTAATGTCTCGGCGGAGCAGTGGGCGGGGGACACGAGTCTGGTGGCTGTGGAAGCGCTAGAGCACCTACCTTAGCAGCAGTGTGCAGCGCTCCAGCACCAGCTCGGTTCATACCCCACTGGTCGTGCCGAGCACCCGAGCCTCACAACTCAGACGGTACAAGATGTTCCGCGGGCAGGTCACTTGAGTGTTTGCAGACCGTTAGCCTCGTTGTTTCGGTGGTTCAAGGTGGGCGACGAGGCTTTGGCATGATTGTCAGGTCAGGGTCGACCCATGGCTGCCAAGGGTGGTGGTCAGAAGGAGGACATTGAGCAGATTGGTGAGGTTGGCTGTGGAGTAGATGTGCCTGGTCGTCGCATAGCCTCCCAATGCTCCTCTAGTCGAATGCAACAGCCCTACCATAGACCGACTGTATCTGGCCATGTCGCTGAAGGCGTTGATGCTGCGCAGGCAGATGTAGTCGCAAGGAATGCGGGAGTGCGCATGTACGGTATCGGTGGGGAAGCCTTAGCAATTATGAACTATGGGAGTGACTGCACAGATGGTACTGATTGTCCCTCTCATGACCTGGCTGTTCTAGGGACGAAGGTGGAGAAGGAGGGAGACTATAGTTTAGTAGCTGCGGTCTCGGCTGGGTTGTGGGAGGGCACTAGGCATGTTGTTCTGCGAGATAAGTTGCTACCTCTTGTTCCTAAGCGACAAGAGGAGTTGTTTACTAGGCTGTGGCAGTACATCCGCATGTTTGTTGCTTCTCCAGGCCTGATGTATGGGGTAGAATCCGACATAAAGGCTGGAGACAGTGCAAGGCTCAAGTTAATTCCCTACCGTATAAATCCTGCTCAACAGCCTGTCGTGAAAACAGAGCTAGACGACATGTGGAAAAAGGGTCTGAGGGATAAAGGATATCGTGAGTGGTCGTTGCCAGTGAGTTTGCAACCTGAGTTGAGTGGCAAGATCCGTGTGTATAGTGATTGCAAGAGTGTGGAAGCATTATCCCTGACAGACGCCTATCCATTACCTAGAGTTGACAACACCATAGACCGCATCGGGGCTGCCTCGCTCACCACGAAGATAGAACTAGTGAAAGGTTATTGGCAGGCCCCGTTGCCGGAAAGAGCGAAGAGAAGTGCCAGTCTTGTGATGAACTGGGCAGTTTATCAGTGTCAGGTGTTGTTTTGCTGCCGGAACACAAGTTGGATGTGTGGCATGTTAAGGGCACTGATAATGTTTTGGCTGATTGTTTGTCATGGGAGCGTTTGTTTGCAGGAGAACCCTTGCCGTTCAGTCAGTGTGTGTTGAGAGTGGAGAAAAATCAGGCTTGCCCCTGTAGAGCAGCTGTCAAAAACAACATTAAAATTAAATACAAAAAAATCACATAAAAACTCTTTCTTTCTTTATAGTTAATTGTAAGTTGCCAATGTTATAGCTAGGCTGGGCACTGTGAAGCTCGCTCTGGGAGCGTAGCAGGCTAAATTTATACTATTATGTTTGGGAGGGGTTATAAGATTTTCTTTATGCTAAAATGTTGTTTTATTTATGATTGAGCTTTGCATTTCATTTCTGGTGGAGTGGCTGGTTGTGGCGGGTCTTGTCGGCATTCTGCCTTGTCAGATATGGTGCTCGCCTAATGTTGAGCATCCCATATCTTGGGTGGGGTGTGACGCCTACCAGCGTTGGCAGAATCGCCTCTCGTTAGCCACTAGCGATTGCCAGGGCAGTGAAATGGGCTACAGTTACCAGAGAATGTTGTTCTTTCTTTCATAGTACTTGCATTGTTACAGACAGTCCACTGGTGGTCTTTATTTTCGTCTGTGACAACGGGAAGTATTTTATATCATGAGTAGAATATAAGATGCATTGTAGTGTGAAGTTGAGAGAGCGAGCGGGCAGCGAGGGGGTAGTGAGTGTTGCCTCCCTCCTCCCTCCTCCTCGCTCGGAGGAGTTTCCCGCCCGCGCTGGCTTTCTCTCGTCTTTGATTGTCTGGTGGTTCTTGGCGCGTCCTAGGGGCCTGCTGCCTTGTGACGTATCGGCCTGTGATTGGCCGACCACCATGCCTTTGTGGGATCCTGAGGGTCCCGAGGAGCTATCCTCCTCAGAGCAGGCTAGGGACGCACATGACTAACATCCTTTTTACAACTGTCCCCCATATCTCCACCATTCTGATACTGTCTCTCTCACTCAACTTCTTTTCTTTCATTCCTCTAATCTTTTAACGTCACAGCACTCCCTTTGTGTTCTGTACACGATTTCATATCGGTCCATCGTATTGTGTGCGTCGCTCTCATATATAGTTCCATGTATTAGAATAGGCTATAAAGGTTCTTAGTCTATGGAGGTTTGATGACTCTGTGTGTGTCTCCCTCAGTGTCCTTAGTTTATGGAGGTTTGATGACTCTTTGTGTGTGTCTCCCTCATTATCAGTAGTGCTCTGCTGGGTTATTTAATGCTAGACTGGGATAAGGTTTCTGTTGTCGTTGTCAGCGATGTGTGTACGGTTTGCTTATACCTACACGACTTCGACGGTTTCTGTGGTAGCCTAGGTTGTCCTTTTGGTTGTGCCTTTTGCGAGTGCAGCATCGTGTTGTAAGAGGGCATTAGCCTACTACCTTATAACACAGTGCTGCCTCTTTGCTTGACCTTAGAGGGATCGCCAGGGTAGAACCAGATACTTGAGATCTGGATCTACCAAGAGAGCATCCCCGTCATTAACGTAACTTTAATCATACCGCCTTGAGGACAACGCTAGGCTATGAGCCTGTCTTGCTCAGCCACAGTTTCCTAACCTTGATATCCCAGCTAGACTTTATTCGCCGAGCAGACACTAGTTAGGACATGAGCTTTTTTTATATGTACGCATTATTATTCACAGCATTTATTAGTCTAAGTTGTTGTTGAGTTGCACAACCATAGCAGACTGTTTCGTTGATGAGGAAGTACTTCTTTTAGTGTCGAGCATTACTGCCGTTGCGCATTTATAATATTCTCGTTAACATTATATGTCCTATCTTTTAGTGTATTCAGTCTACACGTGTGGTGTCCTGCCTACTGCCTTTATATAATTTAAGATACGAGCATCTTATGTGCATCAGACTTTTTTCAGAAGTTTCCAGGTCTATGCTGTAGGACTATACTTCACTTTCTTTCAGATAGGAGTGAAGAGTTTATTGTTGTTTAGAGTAACTGTATTGAAGCATCTTTTTATTGTATTAAATCTTGCAGTGATTTAATTGATCTTTCCATAGCTTCCCTTTTATGCATTTTAACGTAACTTGCATCTTGTTTGTTATCAGGCTATATCAGTGTGGGTTAGCCTGAAGTAGAGTACATTTATGCCCAGTTAAGGATACCCCGTTATCGCAGATTAACTCTGGAGGGTATAGGTGTTTTTGTTCGCCGGCATATAAGTTCGAGGGTTTGGATCTAGCGTACCGTTGTTGCATAGCGCCATATTACTAGTCCAATCATTAAGTGCCCTTGTTTTATTCGTAGCCCCGGTCGTAACATATGGTATTTGAAAGTGCCCACGGTGCAAAGGTATTCTGATTCATTCCTCACTAAAATCGTCAATTTACCATATATATAATTAATACTTATCCACATGCACCTATTTTACTATTAAAATGAACATATGGACATGGGTAAGCATTAACCCTTGTCTAGCGGGGTGTTTTGGGGTGTTTTGGGCTATTTTGGGCATATTAAGGCCCTCCTGAATGATCAATCAAGTATCTGCATGAAAAGAAATGTATTCAGCAAAAAAATAGGCACTAAAAGCTTCAAAATGAGACCAGAACGAGCTACGTAGCACTCATGGTTCTCATGCAGTGGTGCCACCAACATGGGAGTTTAGCGTATAGCGGCATATTTTTCCCACTACGCTCACTACTGGTAACACTGCCGGCCTCTCGAGAACAGAGGGAGCGTGAGTCAGTGGGTGGCGGTAAGCCCTGGGTGTCGGACGTGTGGCCTGCTGCGCTCCCGGCCATTTGCACTCGATTTTAACCCTTTAAAAGCCTTAATAATGCTCCTAACTTGCTGCAAATTGGTGCACGACTTAAGTCGAGCGCCGCTCTTTAAGGGTTAAAACAAGTGCTAACAGCGTTTGGGTGGTGAAAATTGTATTTGTTTAGCCCCGCGGTCGTAATCTGGCCCAGACCGGAGAGAGAGACACTCTCTCTCTCGTCTCTCGCATAGCACTGAAAGGCCAAGGGAGGGTTGGAGGGTCGGATTTACTCTCCTCCACCCTTCTCTCTTTCTCCCACCCGTCCTCCCGCGAAAATACACGATAAATATCGGGACTAATAGAGAAAATACCTGATAATTCACATATGCATAGCCTACGTGAGTTGCAGTTGGGATGTGTGTACATGCTTAGATTGCTATGCAGGATTCGAAGTTGCATAATAAATCGTAGGCAGTGTCCACCAACCTTTAACTGTCTTCGTGGTGCGATGTATAAGGTGTTGATTTTCGGTGTGTGCATCCTGGGTTCGAGTCCACGGACTGCCACATGTGTTTGTAAATTTCATTAATCGATTTTAGGAGTATTGTTGGTTGTTGGAAGGAACATAATAATTGATATTGGTTCAGGAGTAATTTATCGAGAGGACTTCCCTAAGTGGTTAAGGCCCCATTAATTGCTCTTTCCATTCACATATGCATAGCCTACGTGAGTTGCAGTTGGGATGTGTGTACATGCTTAGATTGTTATGCAGGATTCGAAGTTGCATAATAAATCGTAGGCAGTGTCCACCAACCTTTAACTGTCTTCGTGGTGCGATGTATAAGGTGTTGATTTTCGGTGTGTGCATCCTGGGTTCGAGTCCACGGACTGCCACATGTGTTTGTAAATTTCATTAATCGATTTTAGGAGTATTGTTGGTTGTTGGAAGGAACATAATAATTGATATTGGTTCAGGAGTAATTTATCGAGAGGACTTCCCTAAGTGGTTAAGGCCCCATTAATTGCTCTTTCCATTCACATATGCATAGCCTACGTGAGTTGCAGTTGGGATGTGTGTACATGCTTAGATTGCTATGCAGGATTCGAAGTTGCATAATAAATCGTAGGCAGTGTCCACCAACCTTTAACTGTCTTCGTGGTGCGATGTATAAGGTGTTGATTTTCGGTGTGTGCATCCTGGGTTCGAGTCCACGGACTGCCACATGTGTTTGTAAATTTCATTAATCGATTTTAGGAGTATTGTTGGTTGTTGGAAGGAACATAATAATTGATATTGGTTCAGGAGTAATTTATCGAGAGGACTTCCCTAAGTGGTTAAGGCCCCATTAATTGCTCTTTCCATTCACATATGCATAGCCTACGTGAGTTGCAGTTGGGATGTGTGTACATGCTTAGATTGCTATGCAGGATTCGAAGTTGCATAATAAATCGTAGGCAGTGTCCACCAACCTTTAACTGTCTTCGTGGTGCGATGTATAAGGTGTTGATTTTCGGTGTGTGCATCCTGGGTTCGAGTCCACGGACTGCCACATGTGTTTGTAAATTTCATTAATCGATTTTAGGAGTATTGTTGGTTGTTGGAAGGAACATAATAATTGATATTGGTTCAGGAGTAATTTATCGAGAGGACTTCCCTAAGTGGTTAAGGCCCCATTAATTGCTCTTTCCATTCACATATGCATAGCCTACGTGAGTTGCAGTTGGGATGTGTGTACATGCTTAGATTGCTATGCAGGATTCGAAGTTGCATAATAAATCGTAGGCAGTGTCCACCAACCTTTAACTGTCTTCGTGGTGCGATGTATAAGGTGTTGATTTTCGGTGTGTGCATCCTGGGTTCGAGTCCACGGACTGCCACATGTGTTTGTAAATTTCATTAATCGATTTTAGGAGTATTGTTGGTTGTTGGAAGGAACATAATAATTGATATTGGTTCAGGAGTAATTTATCGAGAGGACTTCCCTAAGTGGTTAAGGCCCCATTAATTGCTCTTTCCATTCACATATGCATAGCCTACGTGAGTTGCAGTTGGGATGTGTGTACATGCTTAGATTGCTATGCAGGATTCGAAGTTGCATAATAAATCGTAGGCAGTGTCCACCAACCTTTAACTGTCTTCGTGGTGCGATGTATAAGGTGTTGATTTTCGGTGTGTGCATCCTGGGTTCGAGTCCACGGACTGCCACATGTGTTTGTAAATTTCATTAATCGATTTTAGGAGTATTGTTGGTTGTTGGAAGGAACATAATAATTGATATTGGTTCAGGAGTAATTTATCGAGAGGACTTCCCTAAGTGGTTAAGGCCCCATTAATTGCTCTTTCCATTCACATATGCATAGCCTACGTGAGTTGCAGTTGGGATGTGTGTACATGCTTAGATTGCTATGCAGGATTCGAAGTTGCATAATAAATCGTAGGCAGTGTCCACCAACCTTTAACTGTCTTCGTGGTGCGATGTATAAGGTGTTGATTTTCGGTGTGTGCATCCTGGGTTCGAGTCCACGGACTGCCACATGTGTTTGTAAATTTCATTAATCGATTTTAGGAGTATTGTTGGTTGTTGGAAGGAACATAATAATTGAGGAGGGGGGAAGGGGGGACACATGTGTAGGAGTGGTAGAAAGTAATGGAAGGAAATTATCTCACCTAAATACAAATTGCTATTTTTTTAGTGCCACTGGGGTGTTTTAAATGTTTTTTGTTTAGGCCTATGATCTTAGGAGTCTTCCCGCAGCCGTCCAGTAGAACATCTTATGAGTCTTCCCGTAGCTGCCGGGTTAATAAGAAATAACCTTCCCTTAGTTAACCTCTCGGCTGCGCATGGGGGGTATGAGACACCACACGCCTGTGTGCACGTATTTGAGCTGTTCCCATCACTAACATAGTTATTTTACCATAAATATCGTTAATACTTATTCATATGCGCCTATTTTACCATTAATATGAAGATATTAACCAGTTACAACAATAAAACAAGTGGAAACAGTGTTTGGCTGGTCAAAATCCCGAAATGAAAGCGAGTGTGTGTGAGAGTGTGTGCGAGTGAGTGTGAGCCAACCTTCCACTCACGAAGCTTTGAGAGACACTGGAGGTACCTCTCAAATTCTCAATTCTCTTCCTGACTTCTCCCCTAATTCCCACGCTTGGTAACACTGATGACAACGCCCTGCTAGCAACTCGCTAATGTTAGCACGAAAATAGACCACAGAATAAGGGAATAACAGGGAAAATAGGTGATAATTGAAGGAGGGGGGGGGGGGGGGCGGGGGGGGGGGGGGGGGGGAGTTGGGAAGGAGGGGATGTGGAGGAGTGATATTTGGCATGGCCCAGGGGCAAAAAATAAAAAAAATAAATAAATAAAAAGGGTTCAAGTTTTTTTGGGGTGTTTTAAACTGATTTTTTTAGGCCCAGAATCTTAACCCTCTCACGACCATATGACACAGAGGTTGCCAGATTAGAATACTAAATAGAGTTCTCTCACTCTTATAATTACCTTTCCAAAATTATTTTTCTGCCCACAGCTAACTCAAAGACAACTGCAGAGGTTGAAGTAACTAAACTAAAGGTTTATAAATACCCCTGATGGTAACATAGGCTTTAAAGTATCCCTAATAGGCTCAAAATTGCGTCAAGAACGTGAGAGAGTTAAGAGCCTTCCCGCAGTCGCCCGGGGAAACTCTTAAGAGACATGGGTTAAAACCAGTATGAAAAAGTATACCAGTACATTAGAATACAATACCACATTAACCCGTCGAGCCCAGGCTAGTTATTAATAAATGTACCACCAGAACCAGGCCGGTTTTGAAAATAGTTTTTTTTTTTCAGAAACAATAGCGAAAGGGTTAGGAATGAAGGAAAAACCACGAAAAACCGATCAAAAAGCTCAAAAAAGGTCCTACAGAGCCCCCAAAAACGGATTTTACAAGAGTAAAAAATTGAAAGCAATTTCCCCAAAAAAACATGTTTTTGCGCGCTCACGCGCACGCGGTTGGACTTTGAGAGTTTTCAACCATCGTCATGGGTGCGTGTGATACTTACACAGTTCCCATACAAATCTGAGCCCTCTAGGTAGAGCCACTCTGAGCCTTACGACTGAGCTAAAAGGGTGACTCATCAGGCGAGTCGCTGGGGCTTGGCGTTACATACATAGGTGACTCGCCACACGCGTCGCGGGGGCTGGCAGGGTTAAGTAGTATTGAAGATGATTTCAAGTAGAGCCAGATTTAACTAGATAGGCATAGTGACTGGATTGCAATTTTTGTAAAGGATTGGACAGACAATAATGTGGTAATAATTGCTAAATATAATTCTTAACCATGCCAGATCGTATCTTAATTCATTGAACGTATCATGCTTAGTATATTATGTGATTAGGAGAGATGCAGAACAGTATAATATGCATTATATAATAACGGTGTAATAATATAATTGTCCTGTCTATAAGTTGATGATACACAGGGCTTACAATGCTCATTGAGTGGCCCATTGGAATAAGCTGTAACAATGTACCCCCTACCACACACCACCATCAAAGGTCGCTAGACTGTCTGTAAAGTCGCTAGAATGATGCCACAATTAACCCATGGAAGAGCTTTTGCTTGTTTGTTTTACAATATATTATGGCTCGAGAATGTGTAGTATTTATAGAATATCCTCAGATATAATGTTGCTAGATGTAAAACATGACAGCTAAATTTAAGGAAGTACCTCTAGATCTAGCGGTAATGTAGCTGTATTGGCAACACCGTAACATATGTACCCTCAACCATAAATCCTGTTACCATAAATTACCGCTAGATCCGTTCTCAAAAGTCGTTAGCACTTGGCCTACATCGTAAATAAATGCAAAAAGTTGCTAGAATGCCACAATCTCTAGTTTTGGTTTGTTTATGTTGCAAGTTTTACAATGAATATGGCTCTAGAATGTCTGAATTTTCATAATTTCCCTAGTAATTGTCGCTAGATAGGCGTGTTTGAGCTTGTTTTAGTGTGGCTGTGTGTGTGATGATCTTGTGTGGCTGTATGTGTGCTTGTTTGAGTGTCGCTAGAGGCTATGTGTTAGTTGCTTTGCTATAATCTCTGTCCTTGCATTTCCCTTGATGCCGACGTGTGCTGGAATCATAAGAACATAGTATGCAGAAAGCAGATTGGCTCACACAAGGCAGATCCCTCTTGTGTACAGTCGTCAATGTCCAGTACGTAATGTCAATACGTATTGCGACTTCCGCTAGATCTAGAGAAATTTGTGTTACTTCGTTCTAGCAGCAATTATTTACACTAGCGATTTGTATTTAAGCTCTATTTTAGAGATTTCAGTGCAATTTCTAAGATATATTATAGGAATTTTGCCAATGTTCAAGCCATATAGCAGAGACTTATATTTCTAGTGATATTTAACATGCTAGCGGTATAAATCTAGCGGTATGAGTTTCATTTGGTAACCCTCTGACAAGAAAATCGATAATAGTAGCCCATTAGTATACCGGCGGTAAACATAACAATTTATGTTTGGCCAAGATGACTCGGTTTATATAAGTTTATTATGAAATATAATTTAGTATTATGGTAAGTAGGCTGCCTACTGTTATGTTTATAGGATATATTTAGTAATGATAAGTATATTATCGTATATCGGCGATTTCGGTCACTCAGAACGTTGGCGCTTCAAATATTTTTTTTTTAAATTCATAAACATAAAAGTCATATTGAGAGAGAGAAAATCGTTCAACAGCTCGACAAATTATAGTATTAATAACACTAAAACGACGTTCTGGTATTGAGACGGTTATTCCACTATGGTAGGACGTTTGGTAGTGACGATTATCAAAATAAACTATCTATCTATCTATTGTCAGACGTCTTAACCCGTTCAGTAACGATGACGTCCTTCTCATTACAATCTGACTACTATTACATGATTATATTGATCACTGACTATTAAAATACGTCACTTTAGATTATGCTAAGTTAATATATATTACACTAGGTTATAGAACGCCATTGCATGTTGAAATTAGTGAGGTTTATCAATCTATCTATCTATTGCCAGACGCCTTAACCCCTTCAGTAACGATGGCCCACACAAGGCAGATACCTCTCACACCCAATCCTAATTATAAGACCCAACTCACTAATACTAGGAGGACTGACTTCACCAAAATGGTCAGAGGTCAAACAAAACAGGAGTCTGCATAGAGCCGATTGGCCCACACCCAGCAGATCCCCCTCACACACAACTTATCCCGTCCATATACCTATCTAATTTTAAAGCTCTCTATCGATCTTGATCCCACTATAGCACTCGGTAGCCTATTCCACCTATCTACAACTCTGTCACCAAACCAATATTTGCCTATATCTTTTCTGAAACAAATTGATCTAATTTGAAACCATTTGTTCAAGTTCTTTCGCTATCACTGAACATCAGTACATCTTTCATATCCCCTTTACTAATCCCAGTAACCTACTTGAACACCTCTATCATATTCATATCCCCTATAACTCTGCGTTTCTCTAATGAATCTAAGCCTAATTTCTTCAATCTTTCTTCATATAGAGGATTTCTAATATAATGGATAATTTTTGTCATTCTTCGTTTTACCCTCTCAAAGTAATCTATGCCTTATTTCGAGCATTAATGCATTGATTTCTAGGTTTCAAATCACAGTTGACAACGACTCCCAAATCTGTTTCATTATCCGAGTGTCTTATATTCACGTTATCTAATCTATATCCTGCATTTTCTATCGATTTCCCAAATTTTACTACACTGCACTTATCTACATTAAACTTCATCTGCCAATATACTGTCCATTCGTGTTGTGTATCTAAATATCTTTGAATATCATAATCCCCTGGGGATAATGGAGTAGAATATGCCTCATATGCTTCCTGTGTGTCGTAAAAGGCGAGTAAAGAGCTTAGGTCGGTGGGCTTGCGACCCTCCACCCGTAAAAAAATCTACAGCAACAATTCGAATAACGAACAAACTGCCTCGGAACCGGACGGACTTAATGTTGACAAACTTTGACCAACCATGCACAGTCTAAGGGTTGCGACTTGGAATGTAAGAGGCATAAATGAGGACACACAAGAGAGAGAGGTCCTGGAAGTGTTAGTGAATGCCAGGCTGGATGTATGCGGAATGACCAATTAGACCAAATGGAGGGGTAGATGTGCGAGAGACTGGGAATGTGGAATGGGTGTGTGTGCTGGAGTGGGTGAGAATGAGGTAGCAAAAGGAGGTGCGTGTTTGTTTGTAGGTAACAAATGGAAGGAGTGTGTAAGAGACTATGGTTCTGTGGGTGCAAAGATTGTGTGAGTGAGATTGAAAGTAGGAATATAAACGACAAAGGATAAACCTGTAAGAGAGAAAGAGGAGTTCTAGGTGAATGTTGAGGCGTGCCTGGATAAGTTTGGCAAGAGCGAAAGAATATTTCTGATTGGAATATGAATGGGAAGGTGGGTGTTAGGAAAGTTGATGGAGTGGTGGGAGGGTTGGCTGTATATGACAAAAGTGTCAACATGCAAACACTAGCAATTTTTCAGATTTTATTTTTTTTATTTTTACCCTATTGAAATAGACATCTATCACTATTTAAATTTAATACAACCATAGACAGTGCTATTACATATTATTTGAACATGATATAGGACGGTCGTTCCTTTTGTTACGACCTGGCACTCGGGTACACAAGGGCTCTCAATCAGGACTCGAATACGGCTCGCTGCCACAACGGAAACACACGATCCCAACCCCTGAGTACTGCCAGCCGAACAAAAAACACCAATACCCTCCAGAGTTCAATCTGCTATAACGGGGTATACAAGAACTCGGTACTAGTGTTCAACAACAGACTAATAATGAGACAGGAATTATCTAGTCTGGTCAACAATCAAACAATGAAGTAAGAAACAACAACACCAAAGAATAGTGTTGGCCGAAGCCGAAGTAATCCATCCTTGACTAAGAACTTAAGAAGTCCTCCACCCTCTACTTCGGATCGGCACTATTACGTTACGTTAATTAATAGTCCTTAAGCATCGAGCAAGGAATCTTCTGAAAAAAGTTAGATGCTTCTCGGATGCTCGTAAGAAGTACGTATCGGATTTTGAACAGTAATTCAATAAGCAAAAACACTGGCAATTAAATACTATTAAAGGTTTAAATTGGCATAAGAATAATTAAAAGAATATGCAATAGTAAATGGCAAACATTAAAAAGAAGTACTCCGCAAACGCAACGGCAATAGCCTACTCGGATTGTGCTCGTGGGCCACTAATCACTAAAGTAGCCAAGCTTGCAACACATGAAATCAATAGTGCATAAACAATATCATACATAAGGAAAGCTTCAATACTATTCTGTATCTACTAATCGAGTAAAGTCTAGCTGGGGTACTGTGGGCAAAAGGTAGCAGTGACTGAGCAAAAACGGCTCATAGCCTAGCGAAGTCCTTACAACTGTTTAAAGTATTACGTTAACACTAACAAGTGCACTTTGAGAAATCCAGATCCCTTGTATCTGGTTTTCTCCCGGCTCCTTGACAAAGTAAAAACAAACTGTTAATAAAATACAGGTTGGTTAGGCTCTTGCCCTCACGCACTGTAAATTATTAACTCAACACAGTCAGCCGCGAAGACAACCTAGGCTTCACTGAACCGAAACGAGTATGCAGGTTTATCGCTTAACCACTGCATCAAACAACAACTCGTAACACAGAAAAGCCTTACCCCAGTCTAGCATTACCTAGACTAGCAGAAAACAGGAATAATAATAATAACACACAGGGAAATGCATATACAAGTGCAACAAACAAAAATCAATCCTATTCTAAGTTAACCCTTCCAAAATAGGCTATCTAATAGGCAAGTAGCTAGTGAGAACTCAAGCGATAATACGTTGGCTGACTAGCTCTGCACCAACGGGACCATGGAACTTAAACAGGCAGGGAAAAGAGGAGATAAGAATGTAAGGTAGTAGAGAAAGTTCACATCAGTCAGAAGAATATATAAGGGAAATGAGAAGTCGCTCTGCCTAATGAGTTCTGATGAAAAAATGGCTAGACTTCCCTTTTTATACCCGGCCCTCTAGTGAGCCCAACGTGAACTACTAAGGACCGCCCACTGACAATCATTACGTAATTTCTCTCTCTCCTCTGGGATAGACAAAGGCTCCCCTAGCACTGAGGGGAGGGGGGAGGGGGAGTGCTAGTGAGTTAGGCCCACCTCCCGCATGGCGCACCCACTGACCCCCAACTGTGGCTGCTGCTTCTCCCATCATTACAAATAAGTTTTACACACAATACTTATAACTAATGATATAAAATAGAACTCGTTGACTCAGATGAAAACAAAATACATATTCATAATACTTATAGTACAACGGCTCACATGAACTAAGTTAGGAAACTCTACATAGACTACAGCCAAAGTTCCTGCCCTGACGATCCTAGCGAGAGTGGGGCATGACTAGGCGTTCTGTACAGCATGCTCACACGTGGACATGCGTCACACTTTAAACCACCGTCCATATCTATTCACGAAAAATATAAGCTAGGTAATGAATTTAGCAGTTTGATTGTTGATAGTTGATTGATTGATTGCCTTTATTAAGCAAGCGTTACATACATCATGATATATACAGAACATTGGCAAATTTGCAAAATGCACCCCAATACAACATTATCACTCCCACAACGATAACGATATTCATAATTTAGTAAAGTACAAAATCAGTTAGGCCTATATTTGGTAATTCTTCAGAACTGCGCCTTCTCTCCCCCCCCCCCCTCCCCCCACCACCACCAACCCACGGTTTAATATTTTTATGAGACTAACTTGACTTAACTAACCTAACCTAACCTAGTAGGCTATATTATGACACCCTAATAACCTTTACCGAACAGTTGCTAACCTTGACCTAAAACAGTTGCTAACCTTTACCTGACTGTTGCTAACCATTATCTAACAGCTACTAACCTTTACCAAAATGCTACTAACCTTAACCTAACAGCTACTAACCTATATAATGATAACAAACGCAAAATATAGGCTATATATAAAATAGTTAGGCAGCGATATCACGCTCGATAATCCAAACGTTCTATCTGGTAATATATACATTTTCGATATAACAACTCTTACCGAACTTTACAAAGTAAAACCGAGAGGAACAATGCTCTCACACCCGAGATGAAAGTGTGTATTACCTTACGTATTTGGCAACAGGCAAAATGCATCTGTGCAATGCTGACGATGTTAGTGTACAACAGCCATACATACATACATACACAAAATTAATGACCGAGTGCTCCACTCAAAATGCGGTTCTAGTCTCACGTCCTAATGGCCGCGTTCCAGGCAGCTCTGTTAAGAGCTGCCTCACTTGTCAGATTCTTTGATTGAAGTTCAGTTCCAAAGTCCGATCCCACGTCTTTCTTGGTCCGTCCCTAGGTGCAGCCCCCTCCAAAATTCAAGGACCTGCATCTTTTCACCCAGCTTTGTTCATCCATCCTCTCGACGTGTCCAAACCATCCGAGCCTACTAGTATGCATCACATCACTGATACTCTTGTTATTATTAGGGGTTCGTCCCCTACGGGGAACCCCTATTGTAATCATTAAACCTGGAATTTCATCCAAATTCTTCTTACGCGCCGGTTTCGATGCAATAACTCCAGAACCGCTTTTTGGATCGGGATCAAACTTTCACAAGAGGTGCGTTTTTGTATTGGGCAACTTTTGATATGCTAAACATCCGGCATGGTGGCCAAACAGGTCCGTGGCAGCCGATTTCCCGAAAAACTTGACGCTTAAATACCGTCTCTCCCACTCACAGGAAACGACTGGGCTTTGACATACGCACTCCCCTACTAATGCTCCGCAAATTTTATAGAGAAGGTTTTGCCCTTGCACGTGGGGTTTTTTCCGGCAATCTTGAAAAAACCTCGAATTCCACTTAAAATTCCACATCTTGAAAACTACGTCGATGATCAGAGCCATGCTTGCGTAGTTGGGTGAGGCTCGCGATTCCGAATGTTTTGGTACCAAAAAAATATAAATGGGTGGAATAGTTTGGCTGCAGCATTGAAAACTGTCTATTCTTAAATTACTTTAAAACCGAATTCGCTACCCACACAAAGTTTACCGTCTACAGTCTACAGGCTTCCACGCATCCCCCAGTTTTGCTTAATAACATAATCTCTTTATTATTCAGTCCTATCTTTTGTTTTTTTATTTAACTCTCTCAAAACCATTCGAGTCCCTACGAATTCCAGCAATTATTTAGCCAACCTACCTATACCTACCTACCCTACCAAATAATAATGATAAATTCAAATTTATTTTTGGTGAATGACAGAGTATTGGCTAAGGTTTTTAACAATTCCTCCCTTTGCCAAATGCTTAGTTTAATAACAATGATATGGATCTTTAAAGTTTTGGCAATTGCCCGTGTGACTCGTATTTTAACCCTCCTAAAGTGTTACCACGAAATACCGCTAGATCCTTTCTCAAAAGCCGCTAGCATGTTGCTACATAGCCAAACAATGTTAGGATAATGCTGCAATTTCTAAAGAGTTTTGGTTTGTTTGTTTTGCAAATTTTACAATGTAGTATGACTAGAATGTCTGAAATTTTCAAATTATCCCTAGTAAATGTCTCTAGATATAAAAGAAATGGCTGCTAGATTGAAGTAAATAGCTCTACATTTAGCAGTAATATGTAGCTTTACAACTGGCACCACTGCAACCACCACCTCCCTCCTACCCTCCCAGTATTTCTCCACTAAATACCGCTAGATCCTTTCTCAAAAGTCGCTAGCATGTTGCTACAAAGTCAAACAATGTTAGAATAATGCTGCAATTTCTAAAGAGTTTGGGTTTGTTTGTTTTGCAAATTTTACAATGTAATATGACTAGAATGTCTGACATTTTTAAATTATTCCTAGTAAATCTCTCTAGATATGAAAAAATGGCTGCTAAATTGAAGTAAATAGCTCTACATCTAGCGGTAATATCTAGCGATACAACTGGCAACACTGCCTAGCCCTTCCTTCCTATCTTCTTCCTCCCTCATATGTATCAACAACCACTCTAGTGAACTTTCGGTATTTAGTTTATTCAGCTTAATACTATTTATCCACATAAAATAGAAACCTATCACGATTGTTGTCTAATACAACCATAGATAATGCTATTACATATTATTTGAACATGATGTCGAATTTAGCAGTTGTGTTTACCTTGAACAGTAATTGACGCTCTGAGACAGAACCGAAAGCTTCTCTTGCCGTGTAGTACTCAAAGAAAGCAGGGGTACTTAACCCGTGGAGCCCCGGCTAGTTTTGTAATGTTTGCGCACCAGAACCCGGCCGGTTTTCAAAAAATGGTTTTATTCCAGAAACAATAGCGAATGGGTTAGGAATGAAGGAAAAACCACGAAAAAACGCTCAAAAAGCTTAAAAAATGGTCCTACAGAGCCCCCGAAAACGGATTTTATAAGAGTAAAAAATTGAAGGCAATTATCCCAAAAAAACAGGTTATTGCGCGCTCGCGCGCATGCACGTGGACTTTGAGAGTTTTCAACCATCGGCACGGTTGCGTGGGATACGTACACAGTTCCCATACAAATCTGAGCCCTCTTGAGTGGCTACACCTGAGGTTACGGTCGGCGCA
The DNA here is from genome assembly GCA_032716605.1 of Paralithodes platypus. NCBI lineage: Eukaryota > Metazoa > Arthropoda > Malacostraca > Decapoda > Lithodidae > Paralithodes > Paralithodes platypus. The sequence continues at coordinate 3,172,404 of CM064571.1, read as the reverse complement.
ATTAGGGTGACGCGCCAGGCGCGTCTCTGGGGCTGTGCGTTACATACATCGCCGACGCGTCAGACGCGTCGCTGGGGCTGTACGGGTTAAGCCAAGTCAGAGATGCAGAGGTAACTTTCACAATGCATTATAACCCTAGACAAACACCAATATACCACTAAATCAGACACATATCACTACAAAAAAGATAGGAAAATATTATATTAATGTCCTAGGTATTTGAAATTATGCAAATGAGTAAAATCCATTATGATATCATGATAATGGGATTGATTAGTATCTGGCAACAGTGTTGCACAAAATTTTCTGAACGTATGCGAACTTCGGAGTATTTATCCCATTAATATACACATCTATCACTATTTAAATGTAATACAACCATACACAGTGCTATTACATATTATTTGAACATAATATAGGATGCTCTTTCCTTTAAACCATTTTCTATATCTATTCACGAAAAATAAGGCAGCGCTACCGGTAGGTACGAATTTATCAGTTCGAATTTTGATTGAGAGTGGGATTAGGCCTAGCCTAGGGCTTAACATGGGATACTGTTTGGGGTTTGGGAATAGACTGAGGCTGGTTTAGGCCTAATTAGGTAAAATTAGTCAAATCGAGACAATTGCATAGCCTAGGCCTATGAAGCAAATATTTTACCAATCTACAATAGGCCTAGTCTATTCGCTGTAAGTAGGCAAGAAATCATGACCTAGGCTATAACCTCTGTAACTAAAAAACAACTAGGCCTAGAGTGATCAAGCTAATATGTTGTCGACCATTTGGGAAGAGTCAGTCAAGGAATAGCCTAGATGTGGAAATTTGCAGCCAATTTGCTCTAGCCCTATTTGATATACAGAGGTCAGAGGTCATTGTTGAGGCCCCCCCCTCATGACATATTGTCATCATCTTATATATTGCCAGCAGGGGGCAAATAACCGAGAAAAAAATCGCCGTCAAAATAGACGCGAACTTAACCACGGCGATCGACACATGTAAACATGGCGGTAGAGCGGCACGAAAGCTTGCCATCATGTTCCCGTCCATTTTGAATGCCGTTGGATACAATAATATGTTGAGGGGGGCAAATAGGCCTAACCAAACTGCGGCAATCGACCATGTAAACATGACGGCGGCGGCGGCGGTGGACGCTTGTGATCATGTTCCCGTCTATTTTGACTGCCATTGGATACAATAATATGTTGAGGGAAGGGCTTTGCGACAATTTTTTTGGTTGTTTGCCCCCTACTGGCAATATATATGATGATAACATGTGAGGGGATGCTTTCAACATATTATTGTATCGAATGGCATTCAAAATAGACGGGAACATTATCCCAAGCGTCCAACGCCGACACCGCCGCGGCTGCTGAAGAACAAGGAAATTAGCAATAGGTTTCATTGTGAACTGGAGGAAATTAATAGAAATAAGGAAGCTAGGCCTAGCGATGTAAATAGTCAATGGAATTTCCTTAATAATGACAATTATATGTATAGGTATAAAGTAAAAACAATATATTTTACATAATTTATTGCATATCTTACATATTTAAACAAATATATATTAAAAATAGTTTAACCACACCACTGAGTTCCCCCAAAATACTCTAATAGGGCTGGCCTGAAGAATTAGATCAAGATGGACAACCAATCAACACATGATAGGTAGGGAAGGGCAGGTTAACAACGACGATCGACAAATGTAAACATGACGACCGTACACTCGGAAACTACATCCATCCCCATTAGCCTAACCTAACAACCTTACCTAACCTATCCTAGTATTATGGGTGGAGGCTGCCGCCCCCTAGACCCAGTACGTTGGATACAAAACTAACCCTCACGTAACACCTAGTATATGTCCCTAGTACCCAGTACGTGGGATACTAAGCTAACCCTCACGTAACACCTAGTATATGTCCCTAGTACCTAGTATTTGGGATACACTACTAACCCTTACATAACACCTAGTATATGTCCCTAGTACCCAGTACGTGGGATACAAAACTAACCTTCACCTAGCATATGTCCCTCACTCAGTACACCTTTCACCCTCACTACCGTTCGTGAGTCTTCATACATCTTCATTATCACACGCACCAGCCACTCCTCTACGCCAAATTTTCTCCTAGCCTACTGCACAACTTCTTACTTTCAGTAGAGACGTGATTTTCCGGGCCCGTCGCAAGACCACCGTCTCAACCGAGCTGTCGCAAGATCATCACAGGACAGGAAAAACAACACAGGCTTGCTCCAAGCCAGCAAATATATAGGCTAGGCTATACAACTTCCATTTCATCGGAATAACATTCACCGCCAATTTAATTATCATAAGGATTATATAAATGCAATTCTGATATGAAAAACAATCGGTAAATAGCATAGCCTAGGCCTAGTCAAAGCTGGGGTTTGTTGTTGTTTCGTGGACAAAATTTAACCAAGCGTACTGTCCCACATTAATTTATTATCAACAATTGGATATACGTTACTGTGGGCTCTTATTACTCTACTTCCTAATAATAGGCAAGTAAATTATAACATAATGTTTGGATAAACAAATATACCGAAATAAAGTAGAATGGAGAAACAGTAAGTTGAGTGAGATGTTTCAGCTTGCCGTCAACCCAGCTCCGGAGCTCTCTTGCCGTCGCAAGAGAATATTGGGGTCTCGCTTGCTAAAGGTGGGCTTGCGACGGGACCAGAAAAAAAGTTTTTCGGGTAGATCTTGCGACGGTGGTCTTGAGACGGGACCGGAAAAACACCTCTTAGATATCTTTCCTGCAGCTGCCTGACTATGAAGTTATCATACCTTCAAAGACTCTCTCACACTCACAGACCTTCATGACTTGGCCAAGCATTTTCAGGCCTCTTATAGCAGTTGCAAGGGGAGCCTAACTCTGAAATCACTAGATAGTGCCTCCAGAACCATAAAAAAGAGGAGAGGGCTTAATTAACACACTTCCCTGTTGGACTCCGACGTGAACTGAAAACTCATCACTCAGTACCCTCACGTAACACCTAGTATATGTCCCTAGTACCCAGTACTTTGGATACAAAACTAACCTCCACCTAACACCTAGTATATGTCCCTAGTAACCAGTACATGGGATATAAAGCTAATCCTTACCAAATATCTAGTACCGTACTGTATATGTCAATCCAAGGTCCTCCTGCTAACGAAGAAGTTCCTGAGGTTGGCGGGGCGTCTCCGTCGACTGCGGGGCATGGGTGCCCTCCCCTGAAATCTACGATGTCCCCGTCCTCCCTGTGAAACCTCTCCACCCTGGGGTCCTTTCCGCCCGGATAGGGTGACATAAGCTTCACAGCTTCACTACCCTATATCCTCAACAAGAAGTACTGTATATGTCCCTCACTCAGCTGTACACCTTTCACCCTCACTACCGTTCGTGAGTCCTCGTACATCTTCATTATCACATGCACCAGCCATTCCTCAACGCCAAGTTTTCTCCTAGCCTACTGCACAACTTCTCTGGCCACCTTATCAAAGGCCTTCTCTCGGTCTGCAAACACAACATCAGATCCCTATCTTTTAAGTACATACAGTACATACAGTATCTTTCCCTTATCATACCTTCTAAGACTCTCTCACAGACCTTCATGACTTAGTCAAGCATTTTCAGGACCCTTATAGCAGTTCCCAGGGGAGCCCAACTCTGAAATCACCAGATAGTGCCTCCAGAACCATAAACAAAATAGAGGAAAGGGCTTCATTAACACAGAGCCCTGGTGGACTCCGACGCGAACTGAAAACTCATCACTCAGTACCGGTACATCTTTCACCCTCACTGCCGTTTGTGAGTCCTCATACATCTTCATTATCACACAAATACCTTCATGACTTGGATTGTGCCGTGTCCTAGCATGAAACCAAACTGCATATCGTCAATATCATACCTTCAAAGACTTTCTCACAGACCTTCATGACTTGATCAAGTATTTTCAGGCCCCTATAATTTTCCCTATCCAATGAGTCCCCTTTGCTCTTATACAGTATATAATATACTTTTGTGCCATTCATCAGAGATTACTTCCTCTCTGATGATGAAGTTAATTAGCTCATTGAACACACCTACTCCTTTCTCACCTGAGGCCTTCATCATCTTGGCTAGAATGCCAGAGCATCCTGCAGCTTTTCTGTCCTTCATTAAGTTATTGCACTGCCTACAAAAGCTGGCACAATCACAGGGAGGGGGGAGTATTCGCTTTTCGTTGCTAAGCTTCTCTATTCCATTCAAATTCCATGTTGAATAATCTTTCGTAGTGTATCACAAACTTATTTTACAATGGAAAATAATGCATGAGGAGGGCTGGGTAGGCCTATTAGTATTTTGTGAAATAACTTAAATTAGGTTAGGCTATAGTATACTTCATTAGGTTATTAGGCCTATGAGAAACCAGGCCTAGGCCTAGCTTAATTTTATTTCACTGCTCAACATATTTTTTGTTTTTTTTTGCTTTTGAGCTCTGCATAGGGCTATATTCAGGTAGGCTTGGGTTTTAGTAAAATTGCATTAGGCTATGCTACATATTTTTACTTCTATTGGAAAGCACAGGCCTACACAATAATACACATGTTAAAGAATTTAACCTAGCCTACCACAATTTAGCCTTGACTGAAATAACAAACAAAAATAGGTTAGGCTAATTGCAGCTAAATAATTTAGCCTAGCCTCACCAATTTAGCCTAGACTGAAAAAACAAAACAAAAATAGGCTAATTGCAGTTTTGGTAAGAGTTGTAGTTGTGGGCATACCAAAAGCTTTGTTTATATAGCCTAGTCGCACGCTTGCAGTTAGGCCTACATTCGCTTCTAATTTAACTGCTGGGGTAAACTTGGTAAAGCCACCCTTAATCCGCCGGCCGGTAACAAAACAATTTACCCAACGCCTGGCCGTGAGATACAATAATGGGTTGAAGGGGCTTTATCCCTCTATGACTTACTGTCATCATCATCTATATCACCAGCAAATAACCACAGTCAAATTAGACGCGAATGTAACTGCGAGCGTGCGACTACACGATAGACCCGCTAACACAACTCTTAACGCATTTTTTCTAATGTATTAGATTTTTTTATATTTATGACCTCAACAGTTGAAAGATGACAATTTTATGGTTTATTTTAGGCTATACAAAAACATTTGCTTTGTAACTTAGATACTCATATTTATGCTTATAATTGCAGTACGAGTGGGTTTTTTCTTTTTATATGCAGGCCTAGGCTAAACAAATGTTAGTTTTTGTTTTATAGGCTAAACTAGGCTGAATTTATGCTAATAAATATTAATTGGAGGGAGCAAATCTGTCAAGGAATAGCCTAGATGTGGAAATTTACAGCCAATTTGCTCTAGCCCTTTTTGAGATACAGAGGTTAGAGATCGTTGGATACAATAATATATTGAGGGGGTCAATCGCCCCCATGACATATTGTCATCATCATATATTGCCAGCAGGGGGCAAATAGCCTAGGCCTAGCCTAACTACAACAAAAATCGCCGTCAAAATAGACGCGAACTTATATTAACTACGGCGATCGACCATTGCCCGCACCGGCCGTCCCCCGGTTATTGTTAAGGTCCTGAGGAACCGTATGACTTTGACGAGCTCTTCCCTCCGCTGTCTCCGCATCCCATGTATCGTCGTACGGTACCCCTTCCCCTCCACATCCTACATCTGGTCGTTCTACATATGCCTCCTAAGCCTCACCTCGTCCCGTCACTGAGCATGTGGATGGGCGTCCCTTTCTGGCTTCAAAGATGGATTCCTTCCGACAGCTCCTACTGGATTGTCTGGGGTTGGTTGATAAGGGCACCTCACTTCAAGACATTGCTCTGGCCCTAGTACCGTGGTTTGTAGGTCTCTGGTTCACCACCTGATGACCTGCTATTGGTTGTTGCCTTTACAGTGTTACGGTTCTACGAATGACCTAGAATGAAAGTGACACGGTGGTGAATTTTAACCTTAACTATAAACTAATTTAATTGTGACATAGGATCTCTGCGACTACGGTAGGGCCGGAGTGGGCGAGTATTCGCCTGAGGTTGCCCCAAGACAAGACAAGACAAAATTCTAGTGCTGGTTTTACTCAGATTTTGTGAGTTTTAATTTAGCCTAGCCTAGGCCTAAGAGTTCAGAACATTTGCAAAATGCACCCCATACTAGCCTACCCATAGCCTAATAGGCCTAGTGATTCTTTTTTGGCAGACCACCAACAAATTTTCATATAGCCTAGGCCTAGGCTAGCCTAAGTTCTGGAATGCATGTTGGAATAGCCTTCCTATAAACTGTAGGCTAGGCTACTTCCTTTTAATTTAAGTTTGATTCTTTGGAAAAATCTATTAGGCCTAGACCAGGGAGGAAAGTAACATTTAAAATGACGTGTAAAAAGTCGCCCATAAACGGCGGGCCGCTATGTTATTGTAATTTGGGAGCTTATTTTGTCTGTTGATTGACTTTGTCCTTAATTGGGGATCCTATGAATTAGCACAGATGATGATGACTTACCGTACATCATAATACGTGACGGGCCGACGTGGGGGGGCAGAGCCGCAGAGACCCCCTCAACATATTTGGTGTCCCACAGTAACTTTTAATGGGATGGATGTAGTTACCGGGTGTACGGTCGTCATGTATACATAGGGCGATCGTCGCGGTTAACTTCGCGTCTATTTTGACGTCTATTTTTTTCGGCATATTTCATTTTATTCACTTCCTTTTATATTTAGGCTATAATCTAGCTTTGGCACGACAATAACCCTAACCTAGTCTTTCTTAAAGATTCTTCTAATCTTCCAGTAGCCTATAGCCTAATTTAGGTCATTTTTAAAGGCACACAATTAAATGGTTGGTATTTTAAACGACACTACTGCAGCATTATGAGAAACAATTTATTAGAGATAATAGGCAACAATAGATTCGCCATATTTTTCTCCATAAGCTATAGTCCGCATGGAGGATTTTCGTTATCGACAAATTGAAAAAATTCCCACTTCACAGACAAAATAGACAAATACACCAAAAATTGGGGTGTGGAGGCAGCAGCCCCCACCCATAATATCCTACTATAATAGGTTAGGTAAGGTTGTTAGGTTAGACTAGGCTAATGTCCTTTCAAGGGGTATAGGCCTATTAAACACTAGGATAGCCTATACCTGGTCAAGGGTAAGTCCTGCTGTAGTCAACTTGAATGCTACCTTAAATTGTAATATTAGACTAGGCATAGCCTATAGATAAAATAGCCTAGCCTACTTATTTATTGTAGCCTATAATATAGGCCTAGCCGGGTAGAATGTAGAGTTCGGGCATACCGCCACCATTGTTTACACTGCGCAGAGCGGCGACGGAAGCTTGCCATCATGTTCCCGTCTATTTTGACTGCCATTGCCCTTATGGTGATCCTATCAAATAATCAAAACAACCACACTTCTTAACCCAATTCCCGCGGGGCCCCTCATATGACGGAGACGATTTTCCGGCTATTTTGTAGCCTGTGAGCCAGGCCAGCTTTTGCAAGCAGCACGGATGGACGTCAGCCAGAGCCTACAGGCCCCGCCATGACACTGAGGTTTGTGTGAGAGAGAGTTCACTTATGTGCAGCGTCACACATAGCGAAAACAGAAAATAATTGGTAATTATTAGCGATTTTGCCTAGGCCTATCGGATTTGGTAATTTTTAGCAATTTTGCCCTTCGTTTGCAAGATCCTTACAAGAAAACCAGACGTCGTACAGGGATGATTCAGGAGTAATTTGAAAGCTATTACCGTACTTTCACGAATACATAATTGTATTACGCTCTGGCTTTTGCTTATGCATGAAAATGAGCAGGGAATGAAGGCAATTTCGGGCAATTATGCCTACTCGTACAGGAGTACTTGGAGCGGCTTCGGTCGCGCCGGGAATTTCCACACCTCACACCACTCACACACATCACACAGTTTTTCCTACACTGAGAAATGACTCTCCGGCTGTCATTTCTCGAAGACTTCTTCTAGCCGGAGGCATTGAGAGCAACCCAGGACCCACCTACACATACATATGTCCAACTTGCTCAAAACCCATCACTTCGAGTCGCCACACTAATGGTTCAGTTCTCTGCAATTCATGCAGGAACTGGACCCACTTCACCTGCACAACACTTGCCTCCAAGAAACACTACACGAACACCTGGACCTTGTCGGGAATAGGGTAATGATCCCGACAGGTTTTGGTCCAATAGGACATTAATTTTGAATTTGGCGGTATCGTATCGCTTGTACGATTTCGGCTGGTTCTTTGTGTATTATAGTTTATTCTTAAGTTAGGTTAAATATTAACTGTAATGTATAAATATCTACATCAACTCTAGATGTATTATGAAACCAAGTTATGGGTTATAATTATTATGAGCCGGCAGCCATATGTAATTTCGCGAAGCGATCGGACGCCGGCCCTTTAGTCTCTCAATCAACACCATACAGCCAACATCACTCCTCCCCCGGCTCTGACTCAACCCACAGTTCACCATGTGCTACAACTATTAATCTATAACAATATTAACAACAGTCCTACATCACCAGTCCTCTAAGCTGAGTTCATTGTATCGATATTGTATTATGTGAACATTCCTACATGTCATGCAATTGAATTAGCCGCGTGTGGGGGACTGGATTACACCCATCGAATACCTCGTTGGTAATTATATTATAACTATTTGTTGGGATATTTCATGTACCAGTGATATGCAATTTAACCGCTTTATCTAAATTCCCGACAGACCTGTTCCTTATGCCCCTCCCTCTCCCAGTCAAATCCCTCGCCTAAAACACGTCCACCTCTCCTCCCCAACCCACCTAACCTTCCCATATCATCCACATCCCCCCCCTAAAACCTGTCCACCTCCTCCCTAACCCACCTAACCTTCCCATATCATCCACATCCTCAACTCAACATACCACACCCCATCCTAATCCATTCCAACCCCCATCTGCTCCCCAATCCCCACCCCCACCTCACCCATCCCAACCCCCCGCCCCTCCCTCACGCCCCCTCCCACCCCATCCTCGTGCAGCAGCACCCAACATACATCGTGCACATAACATTAACATTCTCCAATTAAACATAGATTGCATCAACACAAAGAAACACGAACTCTCACACTTCATCAAACAACACAACATACACATTGCCATCTTACAAGAAACAACACTCCGCACAACACAAAAAACACCCACATTTCATGATTTCACCACCATCAGACAAGACCGGGCTGTCGGCGGAGGCGGTGGACTCATCACCCTGGTACACAAAGAAATATCATACATAGTTACCAGTGTACAAACCAAATCCCTCCTCCCCCCAAATGATAACACAACAGAAATACAATCAATTAAAATACGCACTGGCAACAACTCCAACATAACCATCATAAACACATACATCCCCTACAGTACCAAATTAATACAGACCACACTTACAACACATCACAAACACCCCACACATCATCCTGGGTGGTGACTTCAACGCCAAGACGTCGGCCTGGTTTGTCGACAACCCCGACACAGACAGAGGGCTGGTACTACAAAACCAAACTGTTAACCTCATCATCCTTAACGACATCCATCAACATACCCATATTCCTCACCAAGCCCTCTATAACCCATCATCTCCAGACATCACCTTTTGCTCCCCAGAACTCGTCCCCACAACATCCTGGAGGGTGGTCAGAACCTTAGGCTCTGACCACCTCCCGATCATTATCACCACCAAAACCAGACTCACCCCAGCTAACCACAAACACACATACACCAATTATAAAAGACCTAACTGGGAAGCATTCACAAATGAGACAGAACAACACTTCACAACTCTAAACAGTACACCCATCACTAACATCAACAATGCTGTACACATACTCAATAAAACTATCCAAAACACTGACAAGAAACACATTCCAAGAGGTAACAGAAAAAGACACAACCCCAACTTCACACCAGAAATTCAAAACCTCATCAGACAACGCAACATACTGAAACACTCCCCAGCACCCCACACACAAGACACCACACAACAAATCCAAGCACTCAACACCCAAACTAACAACAAAATACAAGAACAACAAAAAACTAAATTGGAATAACTTCCTACAAACACTTGATCACAAAACAAACCCCAAAAAACTCTACAAAACACTAAACAGCATCACACTTTCCAACAGAAACACAACATAATCACATGCTACAATCACAACAACAGACTCTACTCCTTCATGTAAACAACAAGCAAACACTCTCATCAATCACTTCTCACATGTCAGTCACCTAAAACCTCTCAAAGACGACCGACGTGTCATCCGACGTAAGAGACAATTCCCCACAGACCCTGACTATACACCCTTCACCAATCACCAGACAAAGCATATCATCAACAATCTCAAGCACTCACCCGCTTGTGGCCTAGACAACATAAGCAACATACACCTCAGACACCTGGGACCACAAGGCATACAAGCACTCACTAACATATCAAACTACAGTTATTCACACAACACAATACCAGACATTTGGAAGCATGGTCTCATCACCACATTCCCCAAACCCAACAAAGACCCCACGCTACCCTCCTCGCACCGCCCCATCACACTCCTTTGCTCCCCCTCCAAAGTCATGGAACGCCTAGTGTTACAACTAATTACACCCGACCTACCCCTAGCTCCAACACAACATGGCTTTAGGCCGCTGCACTCCACAAACACTCTTCTCACAGACCTTACACAAAGAGCTTTTGACGGCATCAACTCAGCTAGACTACCACACAGATCACTATTAGCCACACTCGACATTAGTAAAGCCTTCGATGCCATCCCCCGCCACAACCTAACAAACAAAATCTACAACATAAACATGCACAACAACACAAAAAGGTGGCTGGCCAACTTCCTAGCAGGCAGATGTGCACACGTATCTTTTGCCGGTCAGTCATCTAAAATCAGAAACTTTCCAAACGGAGTCCCACAAGGATCCGTCCTATCGCCCGCACTCTTCAATCTGTACATGCACGATATAACTACACCCAATACGCCCCAAATAAACTTAGCCTCCTATGCAGATGACATAACACTCACATGCACACACCATGACCCAAAAAGAGCAACAGATCTCCTTCAACCCTATCTCAACACACTACATGGCTGGTGCACTACAAACAGACTTTATCTACCCCCAGCCAAATCCACCACAACCCTGCTCACAAGCTGGACAGGAGAACACAAATACATCCCTCAGCTCACCATAAACAACACACCCCTAACACATACACACACACACAAAATCCTAGGAGTAACATATGATACTCATATGACATTCAAACAGCACACCACAAACATTAAAAAGAAATGACACCCAGACTTAACACCCTCAGGTCACTTGCTCACACAAAATTTGGACACAACAAAGAAACTACCACCACAGTATATAAACAATACATAAGATCATTGTAGGGAAGGTAGGGAAGGTATACAGTAGGGTAGTGATTGAGAGAGTGAGTGTGAGAACGGAGAAATGGATAGGCGACGAGCAGGGAGGTTTTAGGAAGGGAAGAGGATGTGTAGATCAGATTTTTACCCTGAATTGTGTTGTGGAGAAGTATCTGGAGAAAAAACAAAAGGTGTATGTTGCCTTTATGGACTTGGAGAAGGCCTATGACAGAGTGGATAGAGAAGGTTTGTGGAAAGTACTTAGAATATACGGAGTAGAGGGCAAGTTGCTGAAAGCAGTGAAGAGCATGTATGAGGGTGCAAAGGCGGCAGTACGTGTGGAGAGTGAGCAGAGCGAGTTCTTTGACCTGAATGTTGGTTTGAAACAGGGGTGTGTGATGTCCCCGTGGTTGTTTACTGTATATATGGATGGAGTTATGAAAGAAATACGATCAAGAGCAGTGGATGTTGGTGTATCGTTGAAAAGGGAGGGAATTGAGTGGAAGCTACCTATACTGCTGTTTGCGGATGATACAGTTCTGATGAGTGATAATGAATGGGAGTTGCAGGGTCTGGTAAATGAGTTTGGAACAGTGTGCGAAAAACGGAATTTGAAGGTAAATACGGGGAAGAGCAAGGTTATGGTCTTCGAAAGGGGTGAAGTCACAGAGTGTGAGGTGAAGCTGAACGGTCAGGCTATGGAGATCGTCAACTCTTTTAAGTATCTGGGCAGTGTGTTGAGTAAAGATGGGACTATGGATGAAGAGGTGCGGGAGAGGGTACAACAGGGGAAGAGGTTGTAGCAACGCTAAAAGCAGTAACAAGAAATAGGGTGGTCAGTATGGAAGTGAAGAAGTCCTTGCATGACAGTGTGGTAATCCCGACACTGACTTACGGAAGCGAAGCATGGACGTTGGTTGAGAGACTCAGACCAAGAGTGAGAGCAGTGGAAATGAATTACTTAAGGAGTGCGTGCGGAGTTACATGGAGGGATAGACAGACTAATGAGGAAGTAAGAAGGAGGTGTGGTGTGGAGGTAGATGTGCTGGAAAGTGTGAAAAGGAACAACTTGAGATGGTTCGGCCATATGGAACGTATGGAAAGCGAGAGAATGACTAAGAGGGTGTACGAGAGCGAGGTGGAGGGACAGAGGGGGAGAGGTAGACCGAATATGAGGTGGAAGGATGGAGTGAGGAACTACATGAACGAAGGCGGTGCTGGTTGGGGGGAGGGGCGTCGACTGACTGGGGACAGAGGTGCATGGGGGCGGTTCGTTCGTGGCCACCCCTTTGGGGATCACGGCGTCAGGCAATAGATAGATAGATAGATAAGATCAGTGATCATGAGAGGCACTCAATTCCTTGCAGTAGCCTCCATGAACCAAGACCACCCACTAAACTACATGGCAACACACCCACAGACACCAAGAAATATCAAAACAACACCCAGCACACGGTATCACACACAATTACTGTCCTCTCTCCCACCCCGAATTACCTTCCAGAAGCACATCCATACTCATATCTCTCGCCGATCTATCCACTCACTCACAGACAACACGCAGCTGCAAGCACGACCTCCCGAATTCCATCCTTCCGAATCCTCCCTTCCTCGCGAGGACAGAGTCCACCTGGCCAGGCTGAGATGCGGACACCATCCAGCTCTCCTGAGCTATCAGAAGAGACTGGATGACTCCGTTGTCGATGCCTGCCCGGGATGTAACACAGCACCCCATACCATTAAACACATAATAGAAGACTGCATTTCACACAACCACTTACGCCAACAACACAATCTACACTCAATGAGAGAACTGTGGGAAAGCCCGATCGTGGCCATGGCCTTCCTCAGGGACTCGGGGCTGTTCGGCCAGGCGGCTTAGGGAACAACAACAACAAAAACTCATACAGGATTAATAGCTTTAACCAAAATGGTCACACTCCTTAATGGTCTAAGTGGCCATAGCCAAAATGGCTACACTATATTCCTTCTGTACTTTCTCCATGCCCGATGAGATACATGATATTTTGATATATGTGGCACAGCCCTTGTATCCAACACAATACCCTGCGTGCAATCCCGCTCGAACCCCGCACAACGTTGCTTGCAACTTTAATTATTATTATTATTATTATTATTTTTATTTTTTGTACTATGATATTAATTGTTCTTATAATATTGGTCAAATAATATCAGCTACATGTTCTAATGGTATATTATCTTATCCCCTTTAGGGTCATGACGCATTTTGACAGTGTGTTGTGGCTATTATTAGAAGATTGTATACAGCTTAGGAAATATTTGTGGGAATTTAAAGGGTAAAGACTGTCTCAATTAACCCTCTGACTTCCATATATCCTTCCTAACCTGAATAACATCGTCTAAATCTAGCTAGAAAAGATCAAATTACTGCGGCTGGAATTTGAATGGGTTAATAACTAAAAATATCCCACCTGTAGGACAGTATTCCATTGGCAGATTTTGTGTTTATATATTTCTGCATCCGAGAGCAAAAATTCTGAACAAAAATCTCAGAGCGTGTGTCTTATTATATGTACAGTATGTAGTTATTTAAGGGGGTGTGTGGTTATTTCTGGTTTGTGTATTATATATATATATAATATATATATATATATGTATATATATATATATATATATATATATATATATATATATATATATATATGAATACACAAACCAGAAATAACCACACACCCCCTTAACCCTTCTTTGGCGGGGGTGGACTTAAGTCGGTCTAGAGAACCATGGACTATGTGGCGGGGACCGACTTCAGGCGGTGTGCAATTCTGAGCAATATTTGGCTCTGAGAGAGAGACGAGAGGGGGGAGGAGCGTAGGCCGACTCTGACCGTTCGGCACAGCTCTCGCGCCAGCAATGGGCCCAGCTCCACACACACCCACACTCACTGCCTCTCTACACAGGGAATTATGTAAGGAAATGACCGTATTTTAGGGATTTTTCCTTCGTCTTGCACGATCGTTGCAAGAGAACGCGTGGTCGTAGAAGGATGGTTCTGGTGTCATTGGAAAGCTCAATTATCGCCCTTTCAGCGATACATAAGTGTATTACGCTCTGGCTCTTGTTTATGCATGAAAAAGAGCACGGAAACAAGGTCGTTTAGGGTAAAACCACCCGCTTGGCGGGTAGAAGTTACTGACGGGCCCGCTCGTAAAGCGTTAAATAACTACAGTACATACTGTCCATGTAATATGACACACCCTCTGAGATTTTTGTTCAGAATGTTTGCTCTCGGATGCAGAAATATATAAACAAAATCTGCCAATGGAATACTGTCCTACAGGTGGGATATGTTTAGTTATTAACCCATTCAAAATCCAGCCGCAGTAATTTGATCTTTTCTAGATAGTTTTATATATATATATACCGGTATATATATATATATATATATACTGTATATAAAGTTTATAGTAACTTTGCTAGACCTCCATCAAGCTTTAAAAAAAACACCAGACACCCCTTCAAGATATATTTGGAAATTTTTCGGTAGAACAATGTCCTGGCCGAAGGCCGGTTCCTCCTAAAAATACAGGCTCTCTACTGCTCGTCAGGACAAAAATTGATACCTAAATGGGACAATTGGTGTTTATATTGACATAGAAATGTGGTGAAAGATCTAATTAAAATCGCCAAACTAATGGAACGAAAGTCCAAGTCAAAGCTAATGGGACTAAACATGAGGAAGAAGAAGTGACTCCCTCCCCCTTAAGGATTGTAATAAGTGACAGGCCCGGCGAGGTAACTGGAGGATCTGACAGTAATGGGGAATTAGGAGGACCCTTCAGTACTCTCAAGTTACCCCACCTGCCTCCACTATTAAGGGGACAGGGGCCGGTTTTCTGGTCCCACTTTTTCCTTGTGTTTAGCTCCTTTACTTCTCAGATTTCATGACGTTCCCCTCATTAGTTTGTCGATTTTAAGACCTTGCGCCCCATTTTGTTGTCAATATTAAGACCTTTCATGCTATTTAGATGTCGATTTTTGTCCTGGCGAACAATAGTGAGCCTATAATTTTGGAAGAACCGGCCTTCGGCCGTGAAATTTTTCTACCGAAAAATGTTCAAATTAATCTAAAAGGAGGATCAAATGGATGTTCTTTTACGCATTATGGAGGTCTAAGGAGGACACTAATAAAACAATAAAAAGATACATAAATGATGAAATAAATACACCCATCTTCCCTTAACTCTCTTCACTCTGTATATTGCCTCTACACCAACATTTTCTGGGTTGGTTTGTGTCAGTATTATCGTCCTTCTGGAGCAGGTGGGATGCGCCTTCCTGGTCTAATAGGGACTGAGTTGTACTAAGAGTGTTATATTTGTCTGCCAGACTTGACCGTACAGAGTAATTTAATACAATCGGTTGTTTCTCTGAACATACCGTTTTCTTATGTTCGGCAATATCTAAAAACAAGAAAATTCATAAATCGTATAGTTATTATAACATTAACTTTATCATTTTATTGGAAGCAGATCAACGGAATACATTCCTTTTATTAGTTGAACTTAGATTTGTAGTAAGTTTTGAACTCATTGTTATTTTATTTATCCAAATAACCTAGATCCCGTACAGTTGTAGTCATGAATATGTTTTGATGATAAAATGAAGACTGTTAACATTGACCAGGGAAACCCAATTGTTCAATCATCAGCTTAACAAAATTGTTCGTCCTTATACCACACGAGAGTTAATAATAATAAGTACATTATATCTCACTGTATCTTACTCTTGGTCATACTCCTTTCCAGTCTTCGGTGAGACATTTCTATTGCGCTATACGTATGAAACCTGACCAATTTTTATTCTGGCGATCGACAGGGAGCCTTTAATTTCTTAAGTAGTGTCTCTCCCCCCCCCCCCCAAGTTGCAAGAGTGAGAGCCAAATTCAACTTTTTTGTTTATGTAAAGTATTGGAAAGAAGAGTGGTGTGCTTGTTGTGTGTATTGAAATGGATAGGAGGAGGAGCAATCATCCAAGGTGGAGTTTTTAGCGAAAGTTTGAACCAAGATATGAAATAAGAATTGTTCATGCCATTTAGAATGTCATCAGAATTTGTTTAATATCAATAGTTTTTCATATACGAATATAAACTAAACGCTTATACTTGTAATATTCAAAATAGGGGGCGAGACAAAAAAACGTTTCTTCTTTTTCACCCACAATAATATTGTCATGAAATATATTTCAAAAAATAGAGGAAAGGTTCATCTAAAATCGGTGCCGACAAATACAAAAACAAAAAAAAATCGCTAATATATCTGACATTGCATCTCTATAATTCAAAATGTTATTTTATGACAATAGGTATTTATTATATGAAATAAAAAATAACTAAATTCCAATCAGAATTTGTCTATGGTCAATATATTTTTTTTAGATGAATATTGAAAATAAATATATTACGTAAAAATTGGTTTACCTAATACATGGTTATATATGTATCCTGTTAATTATACAACTATATATTATAGATCAACGTATAAGGCAGTGCATGATAAAGAGATAATGATTGACAGTCAGATTCCGATAACAATTTCCCTTTAACCTTAACCCGGGAGCTGCAGGGAGACTCTTAAGAGGTTTTACTGGGCGACTGCGGGGAGACTCTTAACCCTTTGGCTGCGGCTATGTTTGGGCTATTTAGGGAATATTCAGGCACTCCTGAATGATAAATCAAACATCTGCATTAAATGAAGTGAATTCTGCCGAAAACTAGGCGAAAATAGCTTCAAAATTACACCAGAACGGACCCTGTACGTGGTCTGGTTCACCCGCAGTGGTCCCAGTGAAACGCGGGAACCCCGCTATTATGTAACACTTGCTCGCTTCGCTACACTGGTGAGAGGCAGAGAGAGACCCACGCGAGACACAGCCTAGCTCAGTGAGCCGCTCGGTGCTCTGAGGGTCGGAGGTAGGCCGCTCACGCTCCCGCCCACTGACACTCAAATTTTACAGGCTTTTAAAGCCTGGAAATTGCTGTAACTTGCCAAAACATTCCAGAACGTCATCCGCAGCGAAAGGGTTAAGATCCTAGGCCTAAAACAAAACTTTTAAAAGGCCCCAGTAGCACTTGAATTTTTTTTTTTCCCTCCATACCTCATATCACTTCTCCATATCTGCCAAAGTCCCCTCTTTCCCCCCTTTCCCCCCCCCCCTCAATTATCACCTATTTTCCCTGTTATTCCCTTATTCTTTGGTATATTTTCGTGCTAACATTAGCAACGCCGATTGCAGGGTGTTGTTATGTGCCTAGCGAGTGTGTTGTTGTTGTTGTTGCTGTTGCCCAAGCTGCCTGGCTGAACAGCCCCAAGGCCCTGAGCAAGGCCAAGGCCATAACCGAGCACCCCCACAGAACCCTCCCTGCCGACCACAATAAAGCCTGGGTGACCGAAGCCACGCCATGGCGGGGAGATGAGGAGGACGTGGAAACGCCCGGGAAACCAAAGCCCCACCCAGGGCCCTGTGCCCCTCAGCAATTATGAAGAGAAAGTTGAGGGGCAAAGGAAAAATGTGACTCTTTGGCTTCCAATCTTGGTAGATTGGGAGGTCAATCCACGGAAGAGACGCCGTCACTTGAGATCTAGAAAATATATAAGTAAAAGGAACAGTCAGAGTAAGCTATGGGTATGGCAGAGATCGCTCAGTTCTCAGTCTGATAGACCAGCCCATCACCACAAATAACCTAACCAGTTAACATGCCTAATTGTTGTAGACGCTCCGTCCAGCTCCCTCAACGTGGAGGGAGTAGAGGCTCGAACTACAGACCTAGCGGTGAGAGATGGTAGTTCTACTCAACACACTAGCGTTAACTGGCTAGCGAGTGTGTTGGCAGAGGTAGATGGTGGGGTGAGACTGTCAGTCATGCTCCAGAGCTCGCGAGAGGAGGGGTTGCCTCACTGTGCTCCACATTTCATGAATGGGCCGCTCCATGTTTATTCGCGATTTTGACCACATAACACTATTCCCACTTTTTGTTACTGTTGGCACATGTTACTATCTTCATATTAAACGTAAAATAGGCGCATATGAATAAGTATTAATTATATTTATGGTAATTTAACGATTTTAGTAAGGAAAGAGTCATAATACCTACGCGCAGGGGTATGGTTTATACTACAGGGGCTGCGCAGTCGAGAGGTTAACAGTTGAACGTAATCCGGTCACCAGTATAATTTATAAAGATATATACATGTACTGAACTTATATGTGATTATAAATAGTTTCAGTATTACTATATCACTCGTGAACAATCTGCAGGGGTCCAGTTTAAAGGGAGATGGGCCGTTTTTCTGAACCCCTTTCTTCTTCGTGTCTAGCCCCATTAGTTTGACATTTTAAGACGTTAGACCCATTAGTTTGGTGATTTAAACACCTTTAGCTCCTTTTCATTGTCAAATTTAAGAACTATCGTGCCATTAAGGTGTCTATATCTTTTCCTGGCGAGCGATAGCGAACATGTAATTATATGAGGAATCGGCCTTCGGCCGGGACATTTTTCTACCGAAGAATGTACAAATTTATCTTTTGGTGGAGTCTTGGGGGGGTTTTCTAAGTTTGAGGAAGGTCTAGCGAGGAAAATATAAAATATATGAATTAATAGACCAACGAAAACAGCCACTAGCCCCTTAAGTGTCCGGGAGAGCGTATTTCACCATGAGCCACCAAGACATACTGAACCTCTCCCAAGCTACCGGGGGACGAGAGACTAACTCGATGCAGCGTTACAAACATATTAAGGGGAGATGGGCCAGTTTTCTAGACCACTTTCTCCCTCGTGTTTAGCCCCATTAGTTTTGAGATTTTAAGAAAATCGGCTGACTAGTTTGACAGTTTTAACACCTTTTGCCTCCTTTCGTTGTGAATTTTAAGACCTTTCTTTGCCCTCTCACACACCTGCCATTTCTTAATTAAGTTAATTGCTGCTTATTTTTCTTATTAAAACCATCGTCCCGACGCGCCATAAATGTTGTTTAGTATCACACATTTTCGCCTTAACCGTACTCTACTATACATCAGAAGATAACCGTACTCTACTATACATCAGAAGATAACCGTACTCTACTATACATCAGAAGATAACCGTACTCTACTATACATCAGAAGATAACCGTACTCTACTATACATCAGAAGATAACCGTACTCTACTATACATCAGAAGATAACCGTACTCTACTATACATCAGAAGATAACCGTACTCTACTATACATCAGAAGATAACCGTACTCTACTATACATCAGAAGATAACCGTACTCTACTATACATCAGAAGATAACCGTACTCTACTATACATCAGAAGATAACCGTACTCTACTATACATCAGAAGATAACCGTACTCTACTATACATCAGAAGATAACCGTACTCTACTATACATCAGAAGATAGAGGGAAGGCAATATTAACCGTACTCTACTATACATCAGAAGATAACCGTACTCTACTATACATCAGAAGATAGAGGGAAGGCAATATTAACCGTACTCTACTATACATCAGAAGATAGAGGGAAGGCAATATTAACCGTACTCTACTATACATCAGAAGATAGAGGGAAGGCAATATTAACCGTACTCTACTATACATCAGAAGATAACCGTACTCTACTATACATCAGAAGATAGAGGGAAGGCAACATTAACCGTACTCTACTATACATCAGAAGATAACCGTACTCTACTATACATCAGAAGATAGAGGGAAGGCAATATTAACCGTACTCTACTATACATCAGAAGATAACCGTACTCTACTATACATCAGAAGATAACCGTACTCTACTATACATCAGAAGATAACCGTACTCTACTATACATCAGAAGATAACCGTACTCTACTATACATCAGAAGATAGAGGGAAGGCAATATTAACCGTACTCTACTATACATCAGAAAATAGAGGGAAGGCAATATTAACCGTACTCTACTATACATCAGAAGATAGAGGGAAGGCAATATTAACCGTACTCTACTATACATCAGAAGATAGAGGGAAGGCAATATTAACCGTACTCTACTATACATCAGAAGATAGAGGGAAGGCAATATTAAACCGTACTCACTATACATCAGAAGATAACCGTACTCTACTATACATCAGAAGATAGAGGGAAGGCAATATTAACCGTACTCTACTATACATCAGAAGATAGAGGGAAGGCAATATTAACCGTACTCTACTATACATCAGAAGATAGAGGGAAGGCAATATAACCGTACTCTACTATACATCAGAAGATAGAGGGAAGGCAATATTAACCGTACTCTACTATACATCAGAAGATAACCGTACTCTACTATACATCAGAAGATAACCGTACTCTACTATACATCAGAAGATAGAGGGAAGGCAATATTAACCGTACTCTACTATACATCAGAAGATAGAGGGAAGGCAATATTAACCGTACTCTACTATACATCAGAAGATAACCGTACTCTACTATACATCAGAAGATAGAGGGAAGGCAATATTAACCGTACTCTACTATACATCAGAAGATAGAGGGAAGACAATATTAACCGTACTCTACTATACATCAGAAGATAGAGGGAAGGCAATATTAACCGTACCTATACATCAGGATAGCAATATTAACCGTACTCTACTATACATCAGAAGATAGAGGGAAGGCAATATTAACCGTACTCTACTATACATCAGAAGATAGAGGGAAGGCAATATTAACCGTACTCTACTATACATCAGAAGATAGAGGGAAGGCAATATTAACCGTACTCTACTATACATCAGAAGATAGAGGGAAGGCAATATTAACCGTACTCTACTATACATCAGAAGATAGAGGGAAGGCAATATTAACCGTACTCTACTATACCATCAGAAGATAGAGGGAAGGCATATTAACCGTACTCTACTATACATCAGAAGATAGAGGGGAAGGCAATATTAACCGTACTCTACTATACATCAGAAGATAGAGGGAAGGCAATATTAACCGTACTCTACTATACATCAGAAGATAGAGGGAAGGCAATATTAACCGTACTCTACTATACATCAGAAGATAGAGGGAAGGCAATATTAACCGTACTCTACTATACATCAGAAGATAACCGTACTCTACTATACATCAGAAGATAGAGGGAAGGCAATATTAACCGTACTCTACTATACATCAGAAGATAGAGGGAAGGCAATATTAACCGTACTCTACTATACATCAGAAGATAGAGGGAAGGCAATATTACAATATTACTAAACAAAAAACTATGAAACATTTAATTATTATCGTGACAGATGAATATATTAGGAATGTTTCCCAAATATAATGGTGATTTTCTACTCTTGAACTCAAGATATTTTCGAAACTTACTAAATAACTATGGGTTTGTAATATGAAATCACAAGTATTTTGTCTGCTCTGTTCGATGTGTCATTCAGCAAAATTCTATCATCAATATTGGATTTGATGTAAATATTTACAAAATATCGGTATTCGCTTTTAGAATACAGCCGCCGGACCAAATATTTAGACATAAAAAATTAGACCATAAGAATTACTTTTTATACACTGTTTATACTTACAAAAGACGAGGACATTATATTTTATAATATTCAGGTAGAACAAATATCAAAACCACAAATTATCATGGTGAAAATGTATGCCAAAAAAGAAATATGGTCCGTGCGTAGTTTAATGGGAAATTTCAAGGATAACTTCAGTGACATAATTGGATTTTTTAGTATTGCATTAACTCGGCAGATGCGCAGCCCCTGTAGTATACACCATGCCGCTGTGTGTAGGTATTTACAATCTTTCCTCATTAAAATAGTTATTTTACCATAAATATCATTAATACTTATCCATATGCGCCTATTTTACATTTAATATGAAGATAGTAACATGTTACAACAATAAAACAAATGGGAAAAGTGTTTGGATGGTGAGAAACGTGAAATAAAGTAGAGCGGTTCAGTGATGAAGTTGGAGGAGAGAGAGACCATATCCTCCTCTCATGAGGCCTGGAGAGAGACTGAGGCCACTATTTCTATCTCTCTCTCTTTCCCACGCTTAGACACATAAATGACCACGCCCTGCAAGCGACTCGCTAATGTTAGCACGAAAATATACCAAAGAATAAGGGAATAACAGGGAAAATAGGTGATAATTGAAGGGGTGGGGGGGGGGGAAGAGGGAATGTGGAAGTTATATGTAGCATGGCCGAGGGGCAAAAAAAAAAAAAACACAGTTTCAAGTGCTACTGGAGTGTTTTAAATGTTTTTGTCAAGGCCTAGGATCTTAAGAGTCTCCCCGCAGTCGCCCAGTAAAACCTCTTAAGAGTTGCCCCGCAGATGTCGGGTTAAATCGTATTTGTTATGCTCTTTCCATTGGTCTCATCAAATAAATAGCTCATTAATATTTGATTGAGTATGAATATTTACATCTCTGGCATGCGAAGAGTATTTTCACTGTAAAATTTGCTTCAATCTATGTGCGTATTTCACCTCATCTGGTAAACTGTGTGGCTATGAAATATAGTTCCAGACTTAGGGCAATGAATATAGAAACTAATAATAACCAAGTCTCTATCACTGAAACTTGATTTTATACGAATATCTTTGTATGCAAATATAACAGTTAGTTAGAACTGGTTTAAAAATACGATAGCTTACCGTAGGTAGCATAGGGGGCAATAACTTCTTAACCACGAATATGGAGACGATAACCAAACACTTCTATGTAATTTTCAATGCCATTATGAAATAATTTAAATCACATATATACACAAATTGTACAGTTGGTCAAAGTTCCAGCTGACCCACCCTCGCTCTGGGGTTCGCAGAATTAGCTGGCAATACTGGTGTAGCAGTGCAGGGATACCACTTGTCATTAATGGGTTACCTGTGTCCGTCTTGTATATTACTGCAAATTAGACTATGTAATGTTCACGTTGTGAAGACTAAATGTTCCTTCATTCAGCAGCCACCAATAAAACAGAAATATGTATTCTTATAAAATCGAGTAAAGTATGTTGTGGCAGCCAGCAGGTTTTATATGCGTTGCCAATCAGTGGATATAATAACTTTAATATTTAAGCCAATCTACGAACTTTGGGTGAATGTTTGGGATCATGCATAGCGATGTATGCATTTTTATTTGAGATAGGCTTACTTTCCCTTGTTTAGTATTATGTTCTAACAATGATATAGCCGAAATCAGTGCTACCAATCCAAATCTTTGTAAGACACACCTCCTTCCTACACCAGTATTGTCAGATAATTCTGCGAGCCCCAGAGCGAGGGTGGGTCAGCTGGAACTTTGACCAACTGTATGTAGAATCAGTGATTTAAAAAAAAAAAGTCCGAGCAAAGCGATGTTCCCAGTCTGAGGCAGAACAAATATTGAGAAAATATTTTGTTTCCAGCCTTCACCGTCACACTGTTTTTGGCTTACAGGGTTGGAAGTTATAGCCAGTAATTCTTTGATTCTTCAGCTTTTCACAGCCAGAGTAAGGCAAGATTAGCGTCCTTGGGTGATTTATACCAAAGATTTTAGTTTCAGAAGGTGCAAATCACGCCTTTATGCATTTAGAAGGTAGTACTGGAAAACGCTAGTGTGTCTTCCGGTGAGTGGAGGGTTAAAGATTGGGGTAACATTGGCCTGTTTTCAATCTTCAGAGACTTCTCCAGTTTTCAGTGCTTTATTGAAGATTTCTGCCAAGAAAGTTGCAATTTCATCTTGCACTTTTCGTACAACCAGGAGAAGAAAACCATCTAGGCCAGTTGACTTGAACCTATTTAACTTATCTATTATTTTGCTACCTCCTCTGGGGTACTAATTCTTCTAAGAACTTCACCCTCATGCAGTAATCCTGGACTTGGCATGTCATTGGTATTTTCACTCTTAAATACTGAGGCACAATAGCCATTTAGGAAATTGGCTATTTCAGTGTCAGAGATTTGTAGTTGGCCTGTTAGATCCTTTAAAAGTCCAATGCTACTTTTGAATGGCTTCCTACTGTTCACATAGTTGAAGAATCTTCAGGAGCCTCCTTGCAGAAGGCTGCAACCCTGTGTTCTTCATTCCACTTGACTGCCTTTATAACAGATTTCACTCTCCTACACATATTTCTGAAAGATTCTAGATATCTTTGGTCCTGACTTCTTTTGGTCTTCTGTATACAACCTATATATTTCTAATTCCAGAAGCTATGTCACTTGTGAACCATTTTGTTTGAGGTGAGCCTGATATTGATAGTTTACTGAGAACGAATGCAGCTTGTATATCCATAAACTGCTTTCTTTAAATGAGCACCATATGTCATTAACATCCTCACCCTCAAGTCTCATCTGGGATAAGCTTCCCTGAAGGCCCTCAGGATATGTCCGACAGAAATCTAGTTTCGTCCTCTGAGGACTGGTGGGCTGCTGCAAAAGGTACGAAGAGTGAACCTAACTAGATTGTGGAGACTCCTATACCTCAGAGAGATTTTCCAACATATAAGATGGTCACACTTTCTTCTTCAGTGGTGAACACAAGATCTATTATAATGTTGTCTCAAGTTGGCTCGTTCACCAAAGCGTCAACAAATAATCATTAGCAAAGTCCAAGAGAGAGATAGAAGGACCCTGAGATAATTGAGACAGGAAGATGTAAGAGGGGTAGAAAGTAAACAGTGAGCAAGGATGGAAAATATATTGTCCGGAACCTGGCAGACTGAGACAGAGGACTTGACGAGAAATGAATAGTGGGAGGACGAGAACAGACTGTTAAGAAGAAAATTACGAAGGTGTGTATGACAGGCAAATATGCACGACTAGGAAGCAGGAAGGTGTTTGGGAGATATATAAGAGGGGGAAGACGAGAAGAGATGCCAGTTTAAAGACAAGGGAGCCGCCTAGGTGATTATGTCAAGGAAAACAAATAATAATAGAGCATTTTTTGTAGCACAACATTCCACCTTACATTCTTTAAAGGTAAAGTGGATATATTTAATGTAATGCACATATGATTGAATCATTAACTCTTAAAACAATTAGCATTATCGGAATATTGGTTAAAGTAATACAACAAAGAATCTTAAAAGAAAAATGTGGAGTAGGTGTCATAAACACTTGTGCAGGGAGGGGACAGAGGGAGTGGGAGGGGGGGGGGGGTTATATCGTCTTTACTCTATTTAACATTTGCTCAAAAGCTAATGGAGAGAGAGAGAGAGAGAGAGAGAGAGAGAGAGAGAGAGAGAGAGAGAGAGAGAGAGAGAGAGAGAGAGAGAGAGAGAGCAATTAACGAAACAAAGGAATGCGGATATAAAATAATTTTGGCTAAGCCTACAGCGAAAAATCAGTACACAGGAGGGGAAGATCTTGGACATATCTTTAAGGTCAAGATGGGCTGGCCAAAAATGTGACTTACTGTGATGAACGAGAGGCTGGGAAAACTATTTGCGTAAAAGTTAAAGTCGGTATCACACAGATTATGTTTCTCCCAACTGTTATCGGCAATTCTGGTAGGGCAGTTTATGATTTCATCTTTTATAAGAATTCAGTCACCTTTATTAATTCATCATCAAAGGTAATTTCCGGTAGCAAGGCATAAGATCCGCGAAATGTTACTAGAAATATTTTGGCCATAACAAATTAACGCTAAAAGCTCTCTTGTGACCCCCCTTGAGACGCACCAGTGGGAGTTCCGTTATTACCTATCGACAATAAACGACAATAGACGATATTGTTTAAGGGGGGATGGGCCTATTTATTTGCTTAGTGTTTGGATTTCTTAAATATTGTTTAGTTTCCTCCCTAGACCTCCTTCAAGCTGTAAAAAAATCACCCGGCCCCTAGAACCCCCCCCCCCCCCTTTAAGATAAATTTGTAAATTTTTCAATATAAACAAAAATCCGGCCGAAGGCCGTTTACGCTTAAAATTACAGGCTCGCTTTCGCTCGCCAGGAAAAACCAACACCTAAATGGCACGAAAGGTCTTAATATTGACAGAGAAATGGGGCATAAAATCTTAAAATCTCCAAACTAATGGGCCGAACGTCTTAAAATCTCAAAAACAATGAGGCTAAACACGAGGGAGAAGGGGTGCCAGAAAGAACAGCCCGGCGACGTCATTTTCGTTATATTCTGGCAACTATTAGACCACTTTATTCAGCTTAGGAAGGATGTCTACCAATTAAAAGGCAACAAAATATCTCAATTAATTCTTAGCTTCATAAAACCGTCTAAATGTAACTAATAAAATATACAAGACGTCTCCGGTACAGAAGGGGTTAACAATACCAATACAATGAGGAACAGAAGGGGTTAACGATACCAATACAATGAGGTACAGAAGGGGTTAACGATACCAATACAATGAGGTACTGAAGGGGTTAACGATACCAATACAATGAGGTACAGAAGGGGTTAACGATACCAATACAATGAGGTACAGAAGGGGTTAACGATACCAATACAATGAGGTACAGAAAGGGTTAACGATACCAATACAATGAGGTACTGAAGGGGTTAACGATACCAATACAATGAGGTACAGAAGGGGTTAACGATACCAATACAATGAGGTACAGAAGGGGTTAACGATACCAATACAATGAGGTACTGAAGGGGTTAACGATACCAATACAATGAGGTACAGAAAGGGTTAACGATACCAATACAATGAGGTACTGAAATGTTGCCAGATTAGTACCGAGTGAAAATTAAACAACGAATGTATTGTGGGTCTGACTTGTATATATCACTCGAAACAAATGTATTGTGGGTCTGACTTGTATATATCACTCGAAACGAATAAATAGAGTTTTAGATATTGCTGATACCAATTATTTATCGAAATATACTTGGTGCCGAGATATCACATATTTTTCCGACTGTACAACATAAGAACCAAGTGAAGGACATCATAGAGAGAAAAAAAAAACTTAGCAAAGTCAAGAAGAGAATTGTACTAACCGAAAATAACAGACGTAGGAGAGAAATAAATAGTAAAGAAACCAGGAAGCTATAGGATTGTAATTGTACAAAAATTAAAGCAAATGGTGCGCACGTGGTAGTGAGGAATACATAAATGATCACCGAGTGTAAGGTGTGGTTGTTAGATGCAAAGTGAATGGTGGTTGACATGGTAGTGAGGAATACATAAATGATCACCGAGTGTAAGGTGTGGTTGTTAGATGCAAAGTGAATGGTGGTTGACATGGTAGTGAGGAATACATAAATGATCACCGAGTGTAAGGTGTGGTTGTTAGATGCAAAGTGAATGGTGGTTGACATGGTAGTGAGGAATACATAAATGATCACCGAGTGTAAGGTGTGGTTATTAGATGCAAAGTGAATGGTGGTTGACATGGTAGTGAGGAATACATAAATGATCACCGAGTGTAAGGTGTGGTTGTTAGATGCAAAGTGAATGGTGGTTGACATGGTAGTGAGGAATACATAAATGATCACCGAGTGTAAGGTGTGGTTGTTAGATGCAAAGTGAATGGTGGTTGACATGGTAGTGAGGAATACATAAATGATCACCGAGTGTAAGGTGTGGTTGTTAGATGCAAAGTGAATGGTGGTTGACATGGTAGTGAGGAATACATAAATGATCACCGAGTGTAAGGTGTGGTTGTTAGATGCAAAGTGAATGGTGGTTGACATGGTAGTGAGGAATACATAAATGATCACCGAGTGTAAGGTGTGGTTGTTAGATGCAAAGTGAATGGTGGTTGACATGGTAGTGAGGAATACATAAATGATCACCGAGTGTAAGGTGTGGTTGTTAGATGCAAAGTGAATGAATATTGATAATGATGGGCAATAAAGCTGGTTCAGTGGTAGGATGAGAATTATAATGCAGTATGAATATAGGGTAAATTATATAGGTGTAAAATTAAGGGGGCCCATCTCGTATTTTTGTTCTCTCTCTCCTCCTCTCTCTGGGTTGTATCTATTCGGCCCCATTCAGCCTACTGTTTTAAGATGTTTATCCTCATCCAGGTGTCTATTTTTTCCTGGTGAGCGGTAGCGAGGCAGCATATTTTTAAACATATTGTTGACAACAGGCTAAATTTACACTTTTTCGATAGAAAAATGTCTACGTCGAAGCCGGATTTCTCCATACAATGCTGGCTCGCTATCGCTTGCCAGGAAGAAATCGACACCTGGATGGGGATAAACATCTTAAAACAGTAGGCTGAATGGGACCGAATGGATACAAGTCAGAGAAAGAGAGAAAAGGAGAAAAAAAGCAGGTCACCTCCCTTAAGACAAACTGGAAAAATGAAGGAACACGGTAGAGTAGCTAGAAAATGTACTAGTATAGGGAGGAGATAGAGGGTGAGACATGCATAAGAATACTGTGAAACCATTACCTGTTATACAAAGGAAAACAAGCAACAACATATCTAAATTGTAGCTAAACTATACCTAACCTATGTGAAGAAAGGAAACAATAGCTCAGTAAAGAGAGGTGCTATTCGATTGTAAACGCAGTTAATCCGGGGTTAAGAGAGATATATTTATCCAGTAGATGTGTTTGTAATGGAGTAGTACTGCACTCAATGGTATTAATGGAGTAGTACTGCACTCAATGGTATTAATGGAGTAGTACTGCACTCAATGGTATTAATATATATAGTTAATTCCAAAATTTACCACTCGATTGAAAAACAAATGCTTTGCCTCAAGAGAATGTAAAGGTTTACCAATTATCTTTCAACCGTTTCTCCAAGTGTTATTAAAATTATTAATTGTGAAGCACTTGTTGATATCCTTATTTTCAATACCTAAACACTTGAACTCCGCCCCCTCTAAGCCTCTAAACAGATTTCAAATTGTAAAGTAATTATTAATATGACTTCTTAGTCTAGGAATCATTTGTGTTACTCTCCTGTATTTTCTCTCCAGTTTATATATGTCCTTTTGATAATATAGTCACCAACATTGTACACATTATTTCAAATGGTGGTAAAACAAAGAATTGTATAAGGTGAAAATAACATTTTCGGATTTGTATTCAAACAAGCTTTCAATGGAGCCACTCATTTTGTCTACTATTTTAACTATCTCGATACATTGTTGCCTGAGTTTTAATTTGCTTGATACTGTTACTCTTAAATCAGTTTCTTTATCAGTGTTTTTCAGTTGACTACCATTCTTCGATTTTGTTTTTGTTTTTTGTAATTTCTGTAACCTATATGCAAAACTTTACTATTATCGGTACTGTAATTCATTTGCCAGCTTCATGCTCAATAATCTAAATTATCTAAATAATTTTGGATCTGTTGAACATGCAAGGGTGATATTGCTAAGTTCACAATATTGGTATTGTATGCAAATTTATAAAGTGTATATGAAAGAGCATCATCGGTGTAATTGATATCAATACAAAAATGAAGAGGTCCGAGCATTGGGTACACCACTTGCAACATTTTATCCAGTCTCATGATTTATCGTTTATTACTATACCGCTGCTTACATCCAGTAAGCCAATTCTCAATCAATCGAAGTATGCACCTTTCTATAACATGAAATTATAATTGTATCAATAGACGTTGTGGGGGACTTCGCCAAGGCTTTCTGGACATTAAGGTTAGGTATGAATGCTTGTTACAGAAGTCATGTTTGATTCATTTTTTAGTTTGTTTACCAAATGGCTTACAACAGGGGTGGTCTACTTTTTGCCTGATGTGATCTACTTCTTCCATAGTTACCCTTATACGATCTACCTTTCAAATATGAACCCATAAGAAGACTACCCGCATCATTTTGGTTAATTGGCCTAGCCCTAACATATGAACATACAGAGGAAAACATAGACAAATATTGTTCAACATTATCATAATAATACTAAAAGGACAAAGCATACTCTTACATTACTAAAGAGATGATTGACATTTGCTAGAGCCGGAGACGAATGACAGGTCAGGCACACAAACTTCAAATTGTCCATAGTAAAAATATAATATTCCTCCTATCCATTGTGAATAACGCATGTGTTGGCCGTTTTAATACTTGGTTCATAATTCATTTTGTATTTAATTGTGCGTGTATGTATGTATAGCATCAAGCTACGTGACCGCGAGTCGGAGCGGGTGGTGGTGGATGGAATTGATTTCATATGAAGCTACTATTTTTAAGCTCCTCGGTGATATAGTGGTTAAGGTTTTGGAGTGCTGCACTATTGGCCTGGGTTCGAACCCTGGCTGGGTCATGTCACAAAAATATTAATGAGTTACTCATAGCCTGTATTGAGAAAACAAAACAATACAGGAATAAGAGTTTTAATTTGTCCATATTTCATACGTTAATATGAACACAGAACCATGTAACGGCAAAACATTATCAATATGAATACTATTGTCTACTACTCTATTTACTCAAGAGCTCCAGTCAGAACTGTTTGCTAAGAGAAGTCTTAGTTAATTCAGGTTAATATCAAACAAGACTTTTTCCAATACCAGCGACACTCCTCACACTTCCGGGTACAACAGATAAATGGAGTACACTTTTAAGTCAAGTGAACAGTTGTTAAAAAGAGTATCTTTAATTTTGAAAAAAAATCAATATTGTCTCAGCTTTGAGCGCCATGTTTATTAACCTGGGAGCTACGATGAGCTTTCCGGAAGGGTCTCCTTCACAACAGCGATAAGCCTTCCAGCAGCGAGATTTTCAAACGCCTACAAAAATCGCGCCAACAGGCTTTAGCACCTGCAAATTGGATCAGGAATAGTGCTACATGTTATCGATCGATAACTCACATCTCCACCCGCCTTACACTCCCACATGCTCAGTAAACTCTCACCCACCTCTATATAGAGCCCACACATCCCTCGGCCACGCTTGGCTGACTAACCCAGTGTCATTCACATGTCTGAAGTTTTTACCTCGCATATACTAATCTCATTACGAGCATACAGTTTCATATTATTTATTTCTATTTATGAAGACAAAAGGCAGGCTGCCTGTAATGAGTAGCTCCCCCAAAGCCAAAAGAGGGACTCATCCAAATTCAAGGGACGTTGGGGTCATAATGCATGGACACACTAAGTTTAAAGCAGTCTAAGTCATAGGATGAAGGAAAGATTAATTGAGAGAGAGAGTTTCAAAGTTCACTTGTTGATTAGAAGAAAGACTGAGAAAATTAGCAAATTCTTGGGTTGGAGAGCTGGACAGTATATAAGTGGGACTGTGTTGAAAGGTGAGTGCCTCGCATTCACCTCAAGGGAGGATGTATGCACAAAGAGAGCAAGCAAACAAATAATAATGCATTTGCGTGACAATCGACATTGCACTTTTATAACTCTTGTGACTAACATAACTTGTAGTTTTTCCCACCTAAAATACATCCACTATGACTTTAACCCTAGTCTAGCGGGTCCTCTGTGGCCGTTTTGGGCCTTTTCAGGCCATTCTGACTGCTATATCAACCATCAGTATGAAAGGAACTGTATTGCGCCAAAAACTAGGTGGAAATCGCTACACAATGACGCCACATACAGCTACGTAGCACTCGTGGAGCACTGACAGTGTTACCTCGAAGATGGAAGTTTAGCTGATTTTGCTACCTTGCTCACTTTTAGCGAACTATTGGTTACACTGTCATCCTCCCGCGCGGTGGGGGAACTGGAGTTAGTGTGGGCCGGGAGGCCACAGATGTCGGACGTATGGATCATTACTATCCCACCCATTTTCACTCGATTTCCACCCTTTTTTCACCCGTTTTTTGCCAGTTTTTTCAACTCGACTTATGTGGTGAGCCGCTTTTTAAGGGTTAAAACACAATAAGATCACATTTCACTGCCAGAGTACTATAATGAGTTGCTTTCATAAGCTTCAAGCAAAGAAATAATCATAACATGCATGAATCTAGATATCGTAACTTTTTAACTAATTTTATTGACATAAATCATTGTTATTGCCCTAAAAAGATACATGTACTTATCCAGCGCTATCTTAGTGTATTTTTTACAACAACAATACAATGGAGTGTATAAGGGCGAAAGTCACGTGAATATGTGTGGTTATCCGACACGATCCTCCCCCACCACTGTTCAGCCTCCTCCGCTCGCTCACATATTCCATTATATCTGCCGTCATTCCTCTCTACGATTGATTTATGGGTGTCTATTCCTTACATGTGCTTGCTTATTCACGTTTATGCACAGGTGGGGCTTTAATAGTATTTCATACACGAGATATAAAGCATTCTTTCTTATCAATCACCCTTCCCTTACTCCACCCACGTGAACCTCACTCTCACTCACTCCCTCCTCAAGCCCACCTGTTGTGCCTATGCGCGCTAGATAATTCAACTACCAACCACAACCACGTACTTTTTGGTGGATGCAGATTCCAATTACAGACTATTCCTAGATTATCCCAATAATATTAGTAACAATATTTGCAAACATTATGCCAATAATAATGATATATAATGAAACATACTATCTGTATTTTACTTTATGTATGACACATAATTAGATATACCTAAGGCTGCTGAGAAAGGTTAGCGAACGACTGGCTGGCCATCCCTTGTTTACAAGCATGTCTCTCAGGATTGTTTCGACCAATTTACATATGATAAAGTCAAGCTGATTAGACAATAGTTGTAACCTAATTATTTGTTGCCTTTTTTTGTTAGCTAATTTCCATTCATTGGGTACAGTACCATTCTGCATCGTAATATTTGAACAGTAGTGTTTATAATGGCTGTGATGTCTATCTATCTATTGCCCGACGCCGTGATCCCCGAAGGGGTGGCTACGAACGAACCGCTCCCATGCACCTCTGTCCCCAGTCAGTCGACGCCCCTCCCCCCAACCAGCACCGCCTTCGTGCATATACTTCCTCACTCCATCCTTCCACCTCTCTTTCGGTCTAACTCTCCCTCTCTGTCCCTCCACCTCGCTCTCGTACACCCTCTTAGTCATTCTCTCGCTTTCCATACATTCCATATGGCCGAACCATCTCAAGTTGTTCCTTTTCACACTTTCCAGCACATCTACCTCCACACCACACCTCTTTCTTACTTCCTCATTAGTCTGTCTATCCCTTCATGTAACTTCACACGCACTTAAGTAATTCATTTCCACTGCTCTCACTCTTGGTCTGAGTCTCTCAACCAACGTCCATGCTTCGCTTCCGTAAGTCAGCGTCGGGATTACCACACTGTCATGCAAGGACTTCTTCACTTCCATACTGACCACCCTATTTCTTGTTACTGCTTTCAGCGTTCCTACAACCCTCTTCCCCTGTTGTAACCTCTCCCGCACTTCTTCATCGATAGTCCCATCTTTACTCAACACACTGCCCAGATACTTAAAAGAGTTGACGAACTCCATAGCCTGACCTTTCAGCTTCACCTCACACTCTGTGACTTCACCCCTTTCGAAGACCATAACCTTGCTCTTCCCTGCATTTACCTTCAAATTCCGTTTTTTGCACACTGTTCCAAACTCATTTACCAGACCCTGCAACTCCCATTCATTATTATCGTATAAATACGATGGAATATGACTCTTTTGTGATCTCGTATGTCTCTGTGACGTCACGATTGCTCCTACAGCACGACGTAGGACGAGTAGATCCTATATTATAAGATTGTAAATAAGTTAAGTTATAAAAGGCCTAATATGCTATTAAGCAATATTGCCATGGTCTTATGTAGTATATATGAATTTATCGTATATATTAATATAATTTATCGTATAGAGCAACCTAGATGCGGTACGATAATTTGGGCTCCTGGCGTTTTGCCAAGGCAGCAAGGT
The DNA here is from genome assembly GCA_032716605.1 of Paralithodes platypus. Classification (NCBI taxonomy): domain Eukaryota; kingdom Metazoa; phylum Arthropoda; class Malacostraca; order Decapoda; family Lithodidae; genus Paralithodes; species Paralithodes platypus. The sequence continues at coordinate 3,138,158 of CM064571.1, read as the reverse complement.
GTGCCTTCGAGGAACACCAGAGACTTCACGAACACCAACCAGTTAACATCTAATTTTCCGCCCTCAGTTGATCGTGCTTTTGTGCCTCTAATCACAATACACATACAGTAATACACACAGCTACACCATCACGACGCTCTCATCGACGCCATGACTGACTGACAGATAAGCATAATATTCATGTCCACTCCCATGTAATCATTTATTCTTTCTTTAACTTGACTCGTGTCTTGGGACCGAAGTCTCGTTCCCCATTGTCCACCACCATATTGGGTAAAACGTTCTCCCTTGCCTCATTGCCACGTGGAACTATTGGCGAGTTAATTCCTGGCTAATATTAACCCTTATAACCTTACCCTATATATAAATTTATTATGCGAGACCTTTGGATATAACTTACCTTGTTTCAGATTGAATTCAATTTAGATATGGAGTAATTTTCATTTAGATTCATTTATTTGATTCATTATAGCTTAGTAATATTTAACTTCCATTGATAGTTTACCACAATTATCACTCATCAGAACTGTATCATCCACAAACAGCAGTATAGGTAGCTTCCACTCAATTCCCTCCCTTTTCAGCTATACACCAACATCCACTGCTCTTGATAGTATTTCTGTTATGACTCCATCCATATATACAGTAAACAACCACGGGGACATCACACACCCCTGTTTCAAACCAACATTCAGGTCAAAGAACTAGCTCTTCTCACTCTCCACACGTACTGCCGCCTTTGCACCCTCATACATGCTCTTCACTGCTTTCAGCAACTTGCCATCTACTCCATATATTCTAAGTACTTTCCACAAACCTTCTCTATCCACTCTGTCATAAGCCTTCTCCACGTCCATAAAGGCAACATACACCTTTTATTTCTTCTCCAGATATTTCTCCATAACACAATTCAGGGTAAAAATCTGATCTACACATCCTCTTCCCTTCCTAAAACCTCCCTGCTCGTCGCCTATCCATTTCTCCGTTCTCACTCTCACTCTCTCAATCACTACCCTACTGTATACCTTCCCTACTACGCTTAGAAGACATATACTTCGGTGGTTACGACACACTCTTCTTTCCCCTTTGCCCTTATATAGGGGGACTATTATGCCAGTCTTCCAGTCATCGGGTGCACTCCCCTTCTCCCATGCTAGTTTGCACATTACATGGCTGTGATGTCTGGTCATTTAATTCTTTCAAAACTCTTTGAGAAATAGTGTCGGGTTCAAGGGTTTTATTAGACTTTAATGTGTCAATGCTGTTTAGTCGGTTTTATCTATTTAGACTATAACATTTGATTTCTGGTTAAAAACGCTCTTTTTCTAAAGCAAATATGCACTAAGGAAATTACTTTGTTCTGTACAATGTTTACAAGGATGTGAACAATAAAATAACACTGACAAATGTAACTGATATACTGGCGAGTTACACTTATACAAGTGTATTTATTTATGTATTTATTATTGTTTTAGTTTCCTCCCTAAACTTCCTTCAAGCTTAATCAAGTATCCTCAAGATCTCCGCTTTCAATATTTGTTTGTGCATTATTCGGTAGAGAAATGTCCTGACTGAAGAAAAAATTCCCGGTCGAGGGCCGGTTCCTTCAAAATTACACGCTTACTATCGCTCGCCAGGAAAAAAATCGACACCTGAATGGCACGAAAAGTGTTAATATTGATAAAGAAATTAGACGAAAAGGCTTACAATCGACAAACTAATGGAGCGAACATCCTAAATCGGAAAAAATAATGAAGCTAAGCATATGGAAGAAGGGTGACCAGAACAAAATAGCCATCCCCCCTTAAGAATGAAAAGTAGTACCGCGACAAACTGAAACTCAATACGTTGAATATTTACAATGAAACAGGGAAATAGAACCAAATAACCTCACTTCTGATTATATTAAAACCATTGAACTGAGAATTATATGGGACTAAAATTAATGATGTTAGGAATAGCAGTGTGGGAAAAGAAGTACAAAAGTCCTTCTGTACCGGTAACGTCTTTTAAATTATATTCTGGTAACTATTAGACGATTTTATTCAGCTAAGGTATCCTACATTAAAGGGGTAGTGCTTGTTTTTTTATTTATATATGTATTAATTAATTTATATTTTGAGTTTCCTCGCTAGACCTCCATCAAGCTTAAAACAAATTTTTCGGTAGAAATATGTCCCGGTTGAAGGCCGGTTCCTTCTAAAATCGACAGCTAAATGGCATGAAAGGTCTAAATATTGACAAAGGAATGGGGCGAAAGGTACAAGAGGAAGAAGGGGATCCATAGAAAGCGACTACGTCCCCCTTAATTGACTACACTGAATACCACTCAATGATATTAATGTGTGCATAAATAGTTTTACACAAAATAATTTTACCGAAAGATGAAAGGGGGTCTAGGGGGTCTAAGTTTAAAGTTTGATAGAGGTCTAGGGAACAAACTAAGAACCTCCCCTTCGAAGGTGTAAACTATATATATTAAAACACTAAGTTAGAAATATGTTATTGAGATTCTCTTTCACCTAATTATTCCTAATTGCATCATCATCATCAATAATCATCTCTGACGCCTTGCCTCCTCCTGGGAAACACCTGCTTAATGATGTCAATGACAGACACGCCTCCAGGCTTTGTCTAGACGTGCTTCCTTTGCCATGCCCCTTCCATGACATGGAAGTTTTGCCTCAATATATTTTCCCATACCATAGGTGTATTTCCACTACTACCTGCTCTACTCACCTGACTTTCATAAATATTTTGTAACATTCTATCGTCCTCCATTCATGTCTGAACATGATTGTACCACTTTAAAAATAATGATCTTCATCCACTCAATCACTCCGCATTCAATGCCCAAAGTTTGCTCTTCCATTTCAATAGACTAATACACTTCCCTATCACTTGCCTCATCCATCCTATTTACACCAGCTGCCATTCTGAAATACAGTAGTTCATCTCCACAGCTCTCAGTTTGGAGAAGTTCTCTGTCACTTAGGGTACATAACGCCCATCTTGCAACACAAACCCACCCCTACTCTGTGCAACTCTCCAACTCACGAGTGAAACGATACTCTCAATCTTTCTTCTATTCACAGCCGAGCTCTGGAACTCTCTCCCTGAATCCATCTTTCCCTCATCCTATGACATAAACTGCTTCAAAATCCGTGTGTCCAGACATTTTGGCTCGAACATTACTTGATTTTACCCCTGTCACTCTTTCAAATCTGGGAGAGGCATTCGTCACAGGCAGTTCTGCATTTTGTTTCCCTCATCCACATAGGACAAAATAAAAACACTTGCTGCTCATGTCGGACTTCCTTACGAGAGTGTTGGGAGCAGCTGTTCCTCAGTGACTTTTTCACTTCTTGGTTGATAATTTTTCCCTCTCAGGATACTATCAAATTCTCCAATTACCTTTCTGCATTGCATTTTTCTCTTTTATTTCAGTCTCCATTCAACCATATTTGCACAACACAGCTGCCAAATGCTTCAAATTATCAAACTCTTCCAATTCTTCATTTATCAGTTTTATTTTATAACAGTTCTCATGTTCCTCCTTGATTCTATATTGTATATTAAAGTACAAAGTACAAAGGAGTACAAAGGAGTACAAAGGAAATCAAGCAACAACAGATCTAGTGACCCTTCTAGGCTGCTTGTCCTCCAAAACACTGAGGATCAAGTGTCCAAACAGTGGTTTAGAGTGGGCAAGGGAACATTGGAAAGGGAATTACTGCCCTGGAACTAATGTCCGTGGCAGGATTAGGAAGTTAGTAGGGGACAGATGGGTTAGTAACTGAAGGGGGGATAAAATAAAGTTATTCATTTACAAACGCAGTCAGTCGCGGGTTTGATGCGAGATATTTGTCTAGGCGGAGTTCAAATGAATCAACGGTGATGCAGTCTATAACGTCTTGGGGAAGCCCATTCCACAAGTTGACAACTCGATTGAAGAAGAAATTCTTAGATTCGTGTGAGTTAAAAGATTTACCAATAATTTTGCAACCGTTTCCTGCGTGTAATTAGATTGGTCGATAGTGAAGTACTTACTACAGTTCATATTGTCGATGCCTTTGATGATTTTGAACACTTTAATTAAGTCGCCTCTTAATCTGCGCTGGGTTAAAGGAAATAGATTTAATTCTCTAAGACGCTCTTCGTATGGTTTGTTCTTTAGGCTAGGTATAATTTTGGTAACTCTACGTTGAACTCGTTCTAGCTTGTTTATATCTTTTTGGTAATAAGGGCACCAGGATTGAACGCAGTATTCCAGAAGAGGGCGGACTAAGGAATTGTAAAGGGTTAGGATAACTTCTTTGGATTTATGCTCAAATGACCTGCCTATAAAGCCAATTATTTTGTTTGCCTTCTTAACAACTTCTGAACATTGTTGACTCGGTTTTAGGTTACTCGATATAGTTACTCCCAGATCGGTTTCTCTGTTTACATTCTTAAGCTGAGTGCCATTCATCGAATAGTTTGCTTTCTCATTTAGGTATCCGATATGTAGTACTTTACATTTATCCGCATTGAAACTCATTTGCCAAATTTGGGCCCAACATGATAATTTATCTAGATTGTGTTGCATATCGTCAACTTGTTGTTTTGAGAGTACGCTATTTGCAATTTTTGTATCGTCAGCAATATATTGTATATTATTGTCTATGGTTTAATACATAAGGTTATAAGTCTATGGTTTCATACATTCTTCTCTTAAAGTACCATTATCTTAATTCCCCTACATTTACCTTTAACTTCCTATGTTCACACACCCTGTCGAATTCAGTGACCATCTCTTTGAAGGTCATCCACATTTTCCGCCAACAGAACTGCATTGTCCACATACAGCATAGGGATGTTAAAATCATCCACTTACTGTATATCCCTCATATGCCGATTGATCCTGCCCTACATGCTGAGGACTCCATCCATGTATATATTAAGCAACCAAAGTGACATGACACATCCCTGTCTGACTCCTACATTGATTTAAAAACTAGTGATTAGCTTATCGGCCGTCTTCACATTTGCAAATGCATTCTTGTAAAAGGGTGAGAAGCGTGTCTTGTGTTATTATATATTTATCAAATAAACTTTTGACGATAGAGAAATTAATGTTGTCAGGGTTTTGGAAAGTGCATGAAAAATACTTGTTATTGAATATATTTAAATTTAATGTCGTCAACGATGCGCAGCCGGATGATGTTGGAAAATAATAATAGTTTCAGGCCGTATCGACGATTGTTTAATTATTTGTAGGATTTGCTACTATAATATTGTAGATCGACCTTTCCTCTTTTTCTATAGATATAATACATTGTAGTGCAGTAAGTCTTGTTTCTCAAAATCGACGTAGAAAGAATATTTTGGTTACGCCTGGATAACTCTCTCCCTACAAGACTATTCACAACAATTCTCAGCACTGGTGATGGGCTGGTCTATCAGAGTGAGAACTGAGCGATCTCTTCCATACCCATAGCTTACTCTGACTGTTCCTTTTGTTACGATCCAGGTTCTCAAAGACACAGGGCTCTTCAACATTGGACTAGATAATGGCAACACGCAACAACGGTAACACTAGATCCAACCCCTGCCTTAAACACTGGAAAACAAAACACCATCAACGCCCTGAGTCGTGCCTGGACAACGAGGTATCCTATGACTCGGTAACTGGTGCACACACACTAGGCTGACGCTCATTGAAACAGCCTATTCTCAAACAGTAAAAGATTACTCGATTATGTTACACAAAGAAAAGATAGTTAACGTGATTAATTAACGTTACAGTAGATACTCAAATAACTGGCACTCCTGTATTAAAGAAAGTGCAATGCTAGTCCTGCAACACCAACTGGAAACTTCTGAAATAAGTCTGATGCTGGGAAGATGTTCGTAAAGAATCTTGAACAAGTATAATGCAGAATACGGGTCACAATAAATACTAGGACATATAGTAATAATAGGCAGTCGAATAATAAAGACTGCGCAAAGGTAGTAATGCTCGACAACTAAAGAAATGCTTTGTGACACAACGCAACAGCCTACTAGGGTTGTGGAACTCAACAACAACCTCGGCTCAAAAGTGCAGTGAATAATAATATTGCATACATATAATAATGGGGGCTTATCTCTAACCAGTGTCTGGTCAGTTAATAAAGTCTAGCTGGGGTATCAAGGCAGGGCAACAATGGGTGAGCATGCGGCTTTGTAGCCTAACGTTGTCCGAAGGTGGTATAATGAAGATTACGTTATATGACGGGGATGCATTTGATAAATCTAGGTCTCTAGTACCTAGCTCTATCCTGGCGATCCCTCAGAAGTCAACACAAAGAGGCAGCACTATGTTGTGAGGGATAGGCTATGGCCCTCTCACACCACAGCGCTGTGCTCGCAAAGTAAACCCACCCGAAGACAACTTAGGCTCCCACAGTACCTGTCGATGTCGTGCAGGGCTTAGCTAACACTGCACACATCGGAGACAACGACACAGTAACCTTACCCCCAGTCTAGCTTTAGATAACCAAGCAGAATCACTCAACACCTTGCCAGGGAGACATATACCGGTCTACAACCTTCCCGAGAGAGGACACATACGGAAAAGTCCGTCTCTCTAACCTCAATAAAGCATAATACCTCCTTAACCTAATACATGGAAATATCTGAGAGCTTCGCGTACAATACGACTGGTCGACGGTGAACGTCTATGCTGAAACCAGAAGGGATGTTGAGTTTAATAAAGATTAGAGAATGAGAAAGGAGAAGTCGAGAGAGAGAAATAGTATGCAAAGTGGCGAGTATGGGGGACAGAATTGCAAAGGATGTAGGCGGTACGCGTGTCAGGCAAGCTCTGAGCTGGTAAAGAACACGAGGCCGCGATGGGAAGGGACTAGTTGACCACCCGGCCGCCAACGCCGTCAGCGCCCAAGCGAGCCGCGTCATAGCTCACCCCGCTGCCAGGTGTACTCCCTCACCCTCTCTCGCTCGCCTCCCACACAAGCAACATTTATATTATAGCGAATATAAAATATAAGGCGCGGTCACAGACCAAAACAAAGACCATTTCTAGACTGTCTGTGGCAACACGACACTAATTAAATAAAGCAGATAATTCTAGGACAACTGTAGCCCATCCCCCCATCCTGGCGAGCGCTAGCGAGCTGCAATGCCCCACGCAACCATTCTGCTAACGCCGGGAGGCGTCACACTTTTACTTATATATTTTCTAGATCTCAAGTGACGGCGTCTCTTCCGTGGATTGACCTCCCAATCTACCAAGATTGGAAGCCAAAGCGTCACATTTTTCCTTTGCCCCTCAACTTTCTCTTCATAATTGCTGAGGGGCACAGGGCCCTGCTTGGGGCTTTGGTTTCCCGGGCGTTTCCTCACCATCCCCAGCTCCCCACCATGGAGTGGCTTCGGTCACCCAGGCTTTATTGTGGTCGGCAGGGAGGGTTCAGTGGGGTCGCTCGGTTATGGCCTTGGCCTTGCTCGGGGCTTTGGGGCTGTTCGGCCAGGCAGCTTGGAGAACAGCAACAACAACAACAACAATTCTCAGCACAATCAGGAAAACAATGCCAGTGCTATTAAGGGTGGATGGACGTATTTATTTGTTCATTTATGTAGCTTTTTATTATATTTTTAGTTTCTTCCCTTGACCTCCATAAAACTTTAAAAATAAACCCCGTCCAAGACCGTTCATCTAGATAAAGTTGTACATTTTTCGATAGAAAAATGTTCCGGCCGAAGTCCGGTTCCTCTTAAACCACGGGCTCGCTATCGCTCGCCAGGAAAATAATCGACACCTAAATGACACTTAAGTCTTAATATTGACAAAGAAATGGGGCGAAATGTCTTAAAATCGCCAAATGTCTGATAATCTGAAAACTAATGGAGTAAACAGGAGGAAAAAGGGGGACCAGAAAAACTACCCTTGTTCCCCTTAACCTTACTGACAGAACCAAAGACAGAGTAAGCAGGCCACCCATATGCTACTACGTGTTGCACCATCACCCTCGCATCTCTAATAGGACAAGCCGTAAGGGGAGATGGGGCGAAAGGTCTCAAAACTGCAAAACTAATGGGCCGAACGTCTAAAATCTGAAAACTAATGAGGGTTAAACATGAGGAAGAAGGAAGTCCAGAAAACGCGACTACCTCCCCCTTAAATCACTGGCTCCTATACCAGGGCAGCTTTGCAGCTTCGTGGGTGCCATATTCCAGGACCTGTAGTGGGATTTAGCTCAAGGATCCGAATCATCATCTCATTTTCAGATCATTAAGTCTTAAACAGATAAACTGAACTTATGAAATGACTATATCCCCGTATACGCACCTACTGTATATACATATATATTCATAAATGACTATATCCCCATATACGCACCTACTGTATAATATCATAAATGACTATATCCCGTATACGCACCTACTGTATATACATATACATTCAAAAAATGACTATTACATATACATTCATAAATGACTATATCCCCGTATACGCACCTACTGTATATACATATACATTCATAAATGACTATATCCCCGTATACGTACCTACTGTATATACATATACATTCATAAATGACTATATCCCCGTATACGCACCTACTGTATATACATATACATTCATAAATGACTATATCCCCGTATACGCACCTACTGTATATACATATATATTCATAAATTACTATATCCCCATATACGCACCTACTGTATATACATATACATTCATAAATGACTATATCCCCGTATACGCACCTACTGTATATACATTCATAATTACTATATCCCCGTATACGCACCTACTGTATATACATATACATTCATAAATGACTATATCCCCGTATACGCACCTACTGTATATACATATACATTCATAAATGACTATATCCCCGTATACGCACCTACTGTATATACATATACATTCATAAATGACTATATCCCCGTATACGACTACTGTATATACATATACATTCATAAATGACTATATCCCCGTATACGCACCTACTGTATATACATATACATTCATAAATGACTATATCCCCGTATACGTACCTACTGTATATACATATACATTCATAAATGACTATATCCCCGTATACGCACCTACTGTATATACATATACATTCATAAATGACTATATCCCCGTATACGCACCTACTGTATATACATATACATTCATAAATTACTATATCCCCGTATACGCACCTACTGTATATACATATATATTCATAAATGACTATATCCCCGTATACGCACCTACTGTATATACATATACATTCATAAATGACTATATCCCCGTATACGCACCTACTGTATATACATATATATTCATAAATTACTATATCCCCGTATACGCACCTACTGTATATACATATACATTCATAAAGTCGATTATGTGGGCTACTGTGCCTCATATTGTGCATGTACAAGTAGGGCTAGCCTACTATAGATTAGATTGCAAGACATATCGGTGTCGGTGAACGGACATGTGTGTGAAATACCTTGTCCAGCACCATTGTATGCAGGCGAGGCAACATGAAGCACAAAGAAGAATCAGCTTGGCCTTTGTGCTTCGCCTCTCACCCCTCGCGTGACCACACAAAATGTTATAAACTAACTTTTGAATGTACCTCCGTGTATCGCGGTTTCCAGAAAATCCTGGGGTATGTATGTTGTACAGTTATATATGTTTTGAATCAGCAATAGGGTACAACTTTGCTTGGGGGATTGTTTGGAATATGTTATGCGTTCGTCTTCAGTAGAGCTCACATTTTGCTGATCAAACTGCAACAACGGTTAAGCCATTAACGCCACAATGTAATTTTTGTTTGAAGCCGAAGTGAACAGCTAAACGTTGGCGAAATCAATCTGTACTTTACTGTTTACTTATACAGTTGTATTTTCTATAGGATTTGACAACCTAAGCCTTAGGTGATATGCATGATTTGTCAGTGTAAGGCAAGGTAAGTTACCATGTGATGATGAAAGTGAGACAATGCTCGTCTAGGTATCTATAATCCTATTTCTATATGTTGTATCTTATATGTATATATTAATGCTAGAAATGAAATAGAACTTTTAGCAAAATTATATGAGTTTTGGAAATTATTTATAGTTTTAAAACAAAGTTGTCCTCGTTATACTGTAATACATTTATGGTTTTAAAACAAAGTTGTCCTCGTTATACTGTAATACATTTATAGTTTTAAAACAAAGTTGTCCTCGTTATACTGTAATACATTTATAGTTTTAAAACAAAGTTGTCCTCGTTATACTGTAATACATTTATAGTTTTAAAACAAAGTTGTCCTCGTTATACTGTAATACATTTATGGTTTTAAAACAAAGTTGTCCTCGTTATACTGTAATACATTTATAGTTTTAAAACAAAGTTGTCCTCGTTATACTGTAATACATTTATAGTTTTAAAACAAAGTTGTCCTCGTTATACTGTAATACATTTATAGTTTTAAAACAAAGTTGTCCTCGTTATACTGTAATACATTTATGGTTTTAAAACAAAGTTGTCCTCGTTATACTGTAATACATTTATAGTTTTAGAACAAAGTTGTCCTCGTTATACTGTAATACATTTATAGTTTTAAAACAAAGTTGTCCTCGTTATACTGTAATACATTTATAGTTTTAAAACAAAGTTGTCCTCGTTATACTGTAATACATTTATGGTTTTAAAACAAAGTTGTCCTCGTTATACTGTAATACATTTATGGTTTTAAAACAAAGTTGTCCTCGTTATACTGTAATACATTTATAGTTTTAAAACAAAGTTGTCCTCGTTATACTGTAATACATTTATAACTGACCGACATTTATAGACTCAAGTCCTTAAAAGAGGCAGAAAATGAGCTGTACACTAATTACCTCCATCAAGCTGTTGGTCGTGTAGCCAGGAATCAAGTTTTATAGATACCAGACTTACATTAATCATGCTGCTTATTTGATTATTTTAGATTTTCGAGGCTATTCTTAATCTATAATTCGCGTTGATAAGGACAAAACAAATCATTGCTCCAACTTCACCTTCAGACATAGGCTTATAGCCTGTAGATTCGATCACTGGACACGATGAAGCCAGGCGATAACATTCCAGATTGTGAGTGAAACAAAGAAACGGTGACTGTTGCAATCTGTTGGTAGATTTACTTTCGTACATTTATATATTGCCATACTCCTCAGTCCCCAAAGGGGTGTACAGGAATGAATTGCCTCCACGCTCATCCTTCAGCCGACGCCCTTCCATCCACCTCACACTTTCACTCATATTCTTACCGATTCCATCTTTCCATCTCAATCTTTGTATACTTTTCCAATACTGCCCTTTCACCTCACTCGACACTCGCATGCACTCTTTTAGCCATTTTCCCATTCTCCATACGGTCCACTTGACCGAACTACCTCGAGGTGTACACCTATGCACACTCCCCAGCACACCTTCATCCACACCCCATCGTTCGCATACTTCCTATTTTTAGTCTATCTATACATAACTGACCCTCTCAAGCAACTTATTTCAACCATTCTCACTCTTTATTTATGCCTCTGCAACAACGTTTATCATTCATGCTTCACTCCCGTATATCCTCTTATTTTTAGTTATTGTTGTAAAAATCCCTACAACGCTCCTTCGCTGTTGCAGCCATACTTGTACTTCATCCCCCAACCTCCCACATTTACTCATCACACTTAACAAGTACTGTAATTAAATAAGCTGACATTTTCCAATAGCTGGCAATTCAACCTTACTTCAGTTTGTGACTGCACTCCTCTCAAAGACAATAACCTTACCCTTTAAGACACTGAGCTTCAGCTTCCGTTTCTCACATTACTTCCATTATATCCTCAGTACTTTCCATAGACCAGTCATCGGTTATCTTCAAGTCCATGAAGGCAACATATTACTTCTTTCCCTGATCCACAATACACCTCAAGGAGAAGATCTAATCTACACTTCCTCTTCCCTTTCCAACCCCACCTCACCAATCTATCTAGATTTGTCACTCTCCTACAGTATTAGGTTCCCTACTATGCTTAGGAAACGTATCCCCCCGCTGTTATTACTGTCACAGCTACATATAGATTAAAGCTGATAACTCTGCTGTTTCGATCAATGTTCACAATTACTATGCTGACTAATTGTAATATATATTAAATATAAAGTATTTACATTGAAACACTTATTTCCAGTAAAGCTGTACATCACTTTTATCACGTAGTTTTCTTGGATTGAAATACTGTAGAAGAGTATCTATATTCTACACCTTCCCACCCTCTCATATTCCACTGGTAACCAGGACGAAATATACCCAGCGATACATATAAAAATTATATTGTACAAGTATAACAATTTAGCTTAAAATCGCAAAAAAAAAATAGAATTACTCAAAGCGGGTAGAACCGTCGGATGCCTGACCAGATCCAGCAGTGGCGTGACTAGCCTGGATAAAATAACTGCGTCTGTTGTCCCAAATACTGAAGTTATGAGTCTAAAGTCACACACAATAGTCACCTAATTCCTGTACCCCCCACAAGTAGTCTTCCACAACGTCAAGCATTCGTCACGTCCAGTCACTACATCCCAGTAGGGTGATATAACATGACAACTTCCAGTCACCAGTAGCGCAGGCAGCTCTCACTGAGGATCCAAGCAGCACTGTGGTCAGGCCAAGCACCAGAACGATTCTGCCCCAACTCCCGCTCATATCTGTGGAGATGACTTTGTTAATGTATCATTCAACCAACACACTATAATAGTGAATCACCAAGGCCTCAAGTCTGTAACGAACCATTCCCTAATTGTTGGCCATTATCAAAGATTAAAGTTTCAACCAATTATAACAGAAACAGATTCACATGAGTAACCAACAACTCCCTTAAAGTAAAACGAAACATCTGAAGCTTACACTGCTAACAACCAGTGTATAAGCGATTTCTTTACCCCAAACCAGTAACCTGAAGCATCAAACTAATATATTCAGTAAACGATTCACAAGAGTAGCCTTAAACCCACGTAAAGGTAGACAAAGCATCTGAAGCTTATGCTGCTAACATATCCTTTACTGTATCTCTTTAGACAAAATAAACACCATTAACCCAATCAACCAACACTAGCAGTGAATATATTTTGATAATAATCCGAGTAAAGCCGGTATCACACGAGCAATTGTTCAGGCAACATTTATCCTTAACACTGGTCTAGCAGCTTATGAGGTAAACATTTAATATTTATCCTTAACACTGGTCCAGCAGCTTATGAGGTAAACATTTAATGTTTTTTTCTGATACCTAATTTCATCTATCATCAGTCTAGTTTCGGATACCAGTGCAAAATACTCCATAAATGTTGCCAGAAAAATGTTGATCATCGAATGTTGACTATAAAAGCTCTCGTGTGATACCGGCTTGAATGCGAGCTACTAAACATAAAGAACATTATTATGAACTTAATGTTTTATACATAGATCCTATGCCTAATCCAAGTCACTCCTGACAGTTACCACACACTCCTCTTTTCTTATTTCCCTTATACAGGGGGGGTTAGTATACCCGATATCTAGTCTTCTGGCACTCTTCCCTCTCCCATGCTAGTCTACACATGTTCCATTCAATAATTACCTCCATTACAATCATTACCTCCATTACAATCATTACCTCCATTACAATCATTACCTCCATTACAATCATTACCTCCATTACAATCATTACCTCCATTACAATCATTACCTCCATTACAATCATTACCTCCATTACAATCATTACCTCCATTACAATCATTACCTCCATTACAATCATTACCTCCATTCCATTCAATCTTAACCTCAGTTGTATGTAAAATGCTAGAAACGGTCATACGAGACAGACTCGTAAATCACTTAGAGGAAAATAACATACTTAAAGATACTCAACACGGCTTTCGTAAAAAACGTTCCTGTTTAACAAACCTCTTAGACTTCTTCCACGATATCCTCAACCTCTATGATGAGAGTAAAGCTGTAGATATTATATACCTTGATTTTCAAAAGGCCTTTGACAAAGTTCCCCACAAACGTTTACTGCTAAAACTAAAAGCGCATAGAATGCAAGACGGTGTGTTGAAATGGATAGAAAATTGGCTCAGCGACAGAAAGCAAAGAGTAGTCATAAACGGTAAGGCATCTAAATGGACCAATGTAAGTAGCGGGGTACCCCAGGGATCGGTACTAGGACCAATTATCTTTCTAATTTACATCAACGACATAGATGAGGGTCTCACCTGTACAATCTCAAAATTTGCTGACGATACAAAAATTGCAAATAGCGTACTCTCAAAAGATCAAGTTGACGATATGCAACACAATCTAGATAAATTGTCATGTTGGGCCCAAATTTGGCAAATGAGTTTCAATGCGGATAAATGTAAAGTACTACATATCGGATACCTAAATGAGAAAGCAAACTATTCGATGAATGGCACTCAGCTTAAGAATGTAAACAGAGAAACCGATCTGGGAGTAACAATATCGAGTAACCTAAAACCGAGTCAACAATGTTCAGAAGTTGTTAAGAAGGCAAACAAAATAATTGGCTTTATAGGCAGGTCATTTGAGCATAAATCCAAAGAAGTTATCCTAACCCTTTACAATTCCTTAGTCCGCCCTCTTCTGGAATATTGCGTTCAATCCTGGTGCCCTTATTACCAAAAAGATATAAACAAGCTAGAACGAGTTCAACGTAGAGTTACCAAAATGATACCTAGCCTAAAGAACAAACCATACGAAGAGCGTCTTAGAGAATTAAATCTATTTCCTTTAACCCAGCGCAGATTAAGAGGTGACTTAATTCAAGTGTTCAAAATCATCAAAGGCATCGACAATATGAACTGTAGTAAGTACTTCACTATCGACCAATCTAATTACACGTGGGGAAACGGTTGCAAAATTATTGGTAAATCTTTTAACTCACACGAATCTAAGAATTTCTTCTTCAATCGAGTTGTCAACTTGGGGAATGGGCTTCCCCGAAACGAAACGTTATAGACTGCATCACCGATGATTCATTTAAACTCCGCCTAGACAAATATCTCGCATCAAACCCGCGACTGACTGTGTTTGTAAATTAATAACTTTATTTTATCCCCCCTCAGTTACTAACCCATCTGTCCCCTACTAACTTCCTAATCCTGCCACGGACATTAGTTCCAGGGCAGTAATTCCCTTTCCAATGTTCCCTTACCCACTCTAAACCACTGTTTGGACACTTGATCCTCAGTGTTTTGGAGGACAAGCAACCTAGAAGGGTCACTAGATCTGTTGTTGCTTGATTTCCTTTGTACTCCTTTGTACTACCTCACCTCCATACTTCAGCATCTCCCCACACAGTCCATCTGTCCCTAATGGTTTACCCATCTTCACCTTTTTCACAGCCTTACGCATTTCTGAGCTCTTGATTCCTTAATTCTCATCCTCTTCTTCCGCTGCTTCTCTTCTTCTCTTTCCCGTTCTTCCTCCTCCCATTCCCCTTCCAATTATATGTGCATGTCTTTCATCCTTACATTCAACAATTCATCAAAGTGTTATATCCATCTCATGACTTGTTTATACTTCTCCTCTAGTACTCGACCATTTTTAGCTTTCACACCCTTAGTACTTCTTTTATCACCTTCTCTGTCTTTCTTGACCTTCCAAAACAATTCCTTTTAAACTCTCTCCACTTTTCACTTAAGTTCGTTCGAAATTCAACATCCACTCTTCTCGATCACTCCCTCACTATTCTCTTCACCGCTCTCGGTTTTTCAACATAACTTTCTCATTTGTATCTCTCTAATATTCATCATTACCTCTTTTTTTATTTTGTGTTCCATGTAAGTGAGGGAGACAAAAGGCAGAACTGCGTGTAGCGAGTGACTCCCCCATAGTTGAAAGAGTGACAGGGCCAAAATCAAGGGACGTTCGAGCCAAAATGCCTGGACACACAGAGTTTGAAGCACTTTAAGTCATAGGAAGAGGGAAACACTGATTCTGGGAGAGAATTCCAGAGCTCAGCTGTTGAATAGAAAAAAAATTGAGAATAACGTTTCACTCTTGGGTTGGAGAGCTGCTCAGAGTAGGGGTTGAATTGTGTTGCAAGACGGGTGCTATGTGCTCTACAAAGAGGAGGTGGTATACACTGAGAGAGCTATGAGGAACACTGACCATTGAAATAGCGGTAGAATAGTGAGAGAGATGCAACATTGCAACGGAGAGAGCGACTGCAAAGAATTGTTGAGTGGACATGAGTTAATGAGATGGAAGGCCTTCCTTTCCACTTTGTCTAGAAGTGCTGTGTGAGAGGATCCCCTCACACGTGTGAACATTACTCAATACATGGACGCACTGTGTCCCTGTACAGAGCAAGAAGCTGCGCAGTGGTAAAGAACCCCCGGAGGCGCTTGAATACACCCAGCTTCTGGGAAGCTGTTTTAGCAAGAGTGGTAATATGATTTCTTTCAAGAGAGATCAGAAGATAAAGAGACGCCAAGAATATTAAGAGAAGATGAAAGGTTGATTTGTATGTTAGTAACCCTCTCACATCCTTATGACGCAGAGGTTGCCAGATTAGCAATAAGAAATAGACTACTCTCACTCTTATAATTACCTCTCCAAAATTAGTTTTCTGCCCACAGCTAACTCAAAGACAACTGCAGAGGTTAAAGGTTTATAAATACCCCGGATGGTAACAAAGGCTTTAAAGTATCCCTAATAGGCTCAAAAATTGTGTCAGGACGTGAGAGGGTTAAAGAGTAGGTCATAGTGTTCTGGAAGGGGGAGATGAGTAGAGAGATGGAGAAATTGAGTTTTGGTAGCATTGAAAGTAACAAGGTTTTCTCAGCCCCAGTTAGAGATAGTAGAGAGATCAGAAGATAGGTGCTTTATGGCCTCCTTACGTGAGTTTTGGATTTCCTGCTGTGAATGGTTATTAGGGAGGCTAGTTGAATAATGTAATGTAGAACCGTTAGCATATGAGTGAATGGGGCTGGATGTGCAGTTGAGATGGTCGTTAATGAATAATAGAAAGAGAATTGGAGATGGGACAGAACCCTAAGGATCATCGGAGTTGATAGGTTTGTTTGTTACATCAAACAAACATACCGCACTTCTTTCCAATGCACCAATATTTTTCTCAAGATGACCACTCAAACTCTGCTGTCACTCTTAAACTAAATATTTATGGGTTGTCTATCTCTCCCCTAACTCCACTGACTTTCCCAAATTCTTCGCTTATCTGAATCCTATATTGGAACACCTATTATCAACCTCTCCTTTCTGAAGAAAAAAACTCCATCTTAGGAGATTTCGATGGTTGTTACCACCAATGGCTCTCCTCAAATTTCACTTAATCATATATTGCTTTGTTTTGAGTGCCAGTGTGGTGTTTTGAAAGATTTGTTTTATGTCTAACCACTTAAGAGCCCCGTCGCCTTCACCTAGTAAAACCTCATAAGAGTCTTGGTGCCTTTCCCGGGTTAATGACCTAAACCAGATAGTTCAGTACCCTACTGGTATCGCTGACTGCCTTGGAGATATGTCTACCATCCTTAACTTATTTCTAATCTCTAATCCTTCTGCTTATACTGTAAATCTTTTCTCTCCATTGGGTTCCTCCGATGTTACCTGTCCTATCTCTCCAGTGTGGCCATTAATTTGATCCGCCCAGCCCTGTCACCTTTTGGTGCTGCCTACTGAGGGGCTCTTCCGCAGCACTTCTTTGATTTCCCATGGAATGATTCCTGCTCTATCAACTCTGGTGTTGCTCAGGGTTCTCTGGTATCTCTAGTTCTTTCTTTAATATTTATTAATGATCTTCTCATCTGTACCTCTAGTCCTATCCACGTCTGTGCCGATGACTCTACCTTACATTACTCAAACAGATTTACACAATAACTTACCATGTAGTTACTTTAAAACTATATCAACCACATCCAATTGGCAGAAATTATCTTGTTGCTTTCAATTATTCCAAAACTCAATGTCTCCATCTATCTACCTGTTACAATCTTCCACAGGACTATCTATTGCTCTTCAACATTACACAAATTAACCCTTCATTTTCTCGCAATATTCTTGGTGTTTCTTTTTCTTCTGACATTCCTTGGAAAGATCATATTACCAGTCTTGCTAACACAACTTCCCAGAATTTAGGTGTGCTCAACCGTCTCCGTGAGTTTTTTACCTCCGCACAGCTTCTTGTTCTGTACAGGCGCACTATGCGCCCATGTATCAAGTACTGTTTGCATATATTATGTAGGGAGGTTCCACCCATCCCACACTTATCGAAAGGGTAGAGTCAAAAGCAATGCGTCTCATCCTCTCACCTCCTCTTATTAATAATTATCTATGATCTCTCTTTACACGCCGCAAGGTTGCATCTCTCTCACTCTTCTATTACAATAATCAGTGTTTTTCAGAGCTTTCCCAGTGTATACCTCCTCTCTTATGGCCCTGTCACTCTTTCACCTCTGGGGGAGTCACTCACTACGGGCAGTTCTGCCTTTTGTCTCCCTCATTCACATAGAAGAAAACAATTTGGTACCCGCCTTTCAAATATTCCCATCAGTATTCTGTCCAACTTTCTAAATCTGGAGTGAACCAGTTTTCCTAGTGTTTCTTCCACTCAACGACTAAACTCTGGAACTCTCGCCCTCAATCTATCTTTCCTTAATCCTATGGCTTAAACTCTTGCAAACTCTGTGTATCCAGGTATTTTTTACTCTAACGTACCATGAATTTGGATCTCTATTGCCCCTTTCGCACTGATGCGACTTCTCACGATTTTCATCACTGACACCAATAAATTGGCAAATTTGTGCTATGTCGCAACAAAATCTTGAACCCTTGCATGATAATCGTTTGACTCGCAAGGCCTCGCAAGGGCCCTCGCGGGTCATCGCAAATGTTCGGACTGTTAAAATTTTTGGACGAGGACTCACGAGGGTTCGTAGCCCTCACAAGCATCGTCGAACACCGCAGAGGGATCTGCGAGGCCCTCTGAGATCATCAGCGACATCGGCGAGACATCGCGGAGGGTTTCGCACAAAAAAAACTTTGCAACGCTGCACGGCGGCTCGCCGATGCTCTCAGATGTTCTGAGAACATCGACGATGCCAAAGAGCACCTTTGGCGAGGTGGGTAAAATAAAATGATTAGGCCTATAGGGAACCTGTCAACCCTTTTTTCTATGCACCTCTCTTGGGGGGTTCACCTGGTTTATTTTTTTCTTTCTCTCCTGTTCTCTCTTTCTCTGGTTTGTATCCATTCAGCCCCATTCAGCCAACTGTTTTAAGACATTTATCCCCATCCAAGTATCGATATCTTCCTGGCAAGCGATAGCGAACCAGCATTATATGGAGAAATCCGGCTTCGCCGGACACATTTTTCTATCGAAAAATGTACAAATTTAGCTTGCTCTCAAAACAAAAATATATATATGTTCGCTCGCTACTGCTCACCAGGAAAATATTGAAACCTAGATGGGGGTAAACGTCTTAAAGCAGTAGGCTGAACGGGGCCGAACGGATACAAGGCAAAGAGAGAGGGAGAGAAAGAGAAAACAAAAAAACAAGGAGAGAGGGAGAGAAAGAGAAAACAGAAAAAGGCGAGGTGGGCTCAATTAAGCCGTAATGCAAACATTGAGCCCACCTCGCTGTTTTTGTTTTCTCTTTCTCTCCCTCTCTCCTCGTTTTTTTTTCTCTTTCTCTCCCTCTCTCCTCGTTTTTTTTTCTCTTTCTCTCCCTCTCTCTTTGCCTTGTATCCGTTCGGCCCCGTTCAGCCTACTGTTTTAACCGCTCTTTGGCGGGGCCCGACTTAAGGCGGTCCAGAGAACACCTGCCTAACGAGCGGCGCCCGCCTTAAGTCGTATGCGATGTTGAGCACATAATTGGCTCTGAGAGAGAGTCCGAGCGGTGGGATGAGCGTAGGTTGGCTCTGTCCGTTCGGCATGGCTCCCGCGCCGCGACTGGCCCCACCTCCACACACATCCACACTCACTGCCTCCCTAGACAGGGAAATATGTCAGGAAATTACCGTATTTTAGGGATTTTTCCTTCGTGTTGCACGATCGTTGCAAGACAACCCGTGATTGTAGAAGGATGGTTCAGGTGTCATTGGAAAGCTCAATTATCGCCCTTTCACGGATACATAATTGTATTATGCTCTGGTTCTTCTTTATGCATGAAAAAGAGCATGGAATGAAGCTCGTTTAGGGTAAATATGCCCGCTGGGCAAGTAGTAGAAGTTATTAACCTAGCCGCTCGTGGAGTGTTAAGACGTTTACACCCATCCAGGTTTCAATATTTTCCTGGTGAGCGGTAGCGAGCCAATATATATATATTTTTGTTTTGAGAGCAAGCTAAATTTGTGCATTTTTCGATAGAAAAATTTCTCCGGCGAAGCCGGACATTGCCAATCTCCGAATTAAGGGGAGATGGGTCGTTTTTCTGGTCAACTTTCTTCCTCATGGTTAACCCCATTAGTTTTCATATTTTATGACGTTCGGCCCATTAGTTTGGCGATTTTAAGACATTTTACCCCATTTCGTTGTCAATATTAAGACTTTCGTGTCATTTAGGCGTCGAGTTTTGGTCAGGTCAGTCCTCAAGGCAATAGTGAGTTGGGTCTATAATTAGGCCTTGTAATTGGGGTTGGGTGTGACAGGGATCT
This sequence comes from Paralithodes platypus, assembly GCA_032716605.1. Taxonomy (NCBI): domain Eukaryota; kingdom Metazoa; phylum Arthropoda; class Malacostraca; order Decapoda; family Lithodidae; genus Paralithodes; species Paralithodes platypus. The sequence goes on along the minus strand of CM064571.1, from coordinate 3,117,465 downwards.
GCCTTGTGTGGGCCGATCGGCTTTCTGCAGACTCCCGTTTTCTTATGTTCTTATGTTTGTGCCATGAAATATATGCAAAAAGTTTTCGAATAATCTCGCCGAGGTATTCGCCGAACCATCGCTTAATTCGCCGAAGACATCGCAGAACATACGCCGAGGATTCGTTCATCCTTCGCATTATTTTATTCAAATGTGACAGTTCTCGCCGAGGTCATCGGCGAACCATCACTCAATTTGCCGATGTCGTCGCATAATGTCGCCGATTCGTCTTACCCACCGAGTGTAAACTTGTCAACGTTTTTTAACGGTCAAAATCGTTGACGTCGCACAAATTCGTTGCGAATTGACAAGACTACGTCCTCGGCGACGAAAATCGTATGAAATGGCATCAGTGGGAAAGGGGCATATCACTTAACTTCAACTTTGGGTGTGGATGGGGTGGGACATTTGTTACAGGCAGCTTTGCCTGGGATTGAAAAAGTGTTCCGAGTACATTTATGGTCTCTTTAACATAGTTAGGCATTCATTATATATTAAAAACTATATATTAACGCTCAAAGAGCGGGTGGTGGAGTATATTTCACTGTGCCGCTCAGCGTTTTTTTTTTTTACCATAAATGGGGTTGTTTCCGTGATCTTTTTCATGCATAAACAAGACCCAGAGCGTAATACAAGTATGTATCCCTGAAAGGGCGTAAATTGAGCTTTCCAATGACACCCGAACCATCCTTCTACGATCACTGGTTGTCTTGCAACGATCGTGCAACCGAAGGGCAAAATCGCTAAAATACGGTAATTTCTTTATATAATTACGTATGTAGCGAGGGAGTGAGGGTGGATGTAAGTGGAGTACATCTCAGTTGGTCCACGGCGGCCGTGGCGAGCGGTCATGAGGTAACCCATGCTCCTCCCGTCACTCGTCTCTCTCTCAGAGCCAATATTGCGCCAAAATTGCACTCGGACTTAAGTCGGGCCCCGCCACATAGTCCAAATTTTTCGATACGGACTTAAGTCGGGCCCCGATAGACAAGGGTTAATAAACACCAGAAAATAATTGTATGTCATTGAATGATTAACGCTTCCTTCTACTACAAACTTAACATATATTTCTTTGCAATAGAAAGTCAAATATAACAATATATACATACATACATATACAGGTATACATAACATTTTAAGACTGAGTGCTCCACACATACATGCAGCTTCGGTCTCTTGTCCTAATGGCGGCATTCCAGGCAACCCTCTTATAAGGGCTGCTTCACTTGTCAAGTTTTTGGATTTGAGATCGGCACGCATAGTCCGATCCCAGGTCTTCCTCGGTCCACCCCTTGGTGCAGCTCCCTCCACAATCACAGACCTGCATTTTTTCACCCAATTTTGTTCATCCATTCTCTCCACATGTCCATACCATCCCAGTCTACTTGTACGCATCTCCTCGCTAATACTCTTTATACCTAAACGTCTCCTCAGCTCATCATTTGTTATTCTATCCTGCAGCCTGGCCCCACACATCCATCTCACCATTCTCATCTTATTACGTTCCATTCTGTCGACATCCTCTACTTTAATGGCCCATGTTTCTGAGGCATACGTCATTACACTTCTAACACATGAGGCATACACCTTTCCCTTCAGGGGGAGAGGCATTCTTTTCATGGTCAGAATTGGCAGCAGTTCTCTGAACTTCCCCCAGCCACATCTAATTCTAGCGACAGTGGCAGCTTAAGCCCCACCACCTGCAGAGATGGTATCTCCTACGTAACAAAACTTGTCCACCATCTCCAATGACTCATTTCCAAAAATTCACAGCCACAGGATCATCATTTAACACAAGCTCTCCTTTGCAAACTAAGCACTCAAATTTCTCTATTTCTGACTTATCCTTCGGCAGGGGTCCTTTTATTCTACTACAAAGCTTATTCCCGTGGTGCACCCAACATCTACAGATGCTACATCGAATCGACTTAGCGCCCACACCCTTTCCACACACTGCACATGGGTATGCACTGCTCTTTTCCACATTACCTCGTCTCAATCTGGCAAACCCGATTGTCCTTGTCTGTAAAGTACCGAGGTAGCAAGTTTGTATAATGTGTACCATGAGTCAATAAGCAGACAGAAAACAGACTCTATACAGTAAATACCATAAAGGCTTCTAAACACTAACGCCATCTGTTGTTACTATCCGGCAGAATTTCGTCACAAAGTGGTGGGGTCCCAGTTACCCAATAACGACTATTTATGGCACTTGCCGGGGGTTGGTACGAATATTCCAATATTCAAAATGTGGTGAGGTGGTAGTAGCTATTGAATAAACAGCTCAATGGTTGGCTTTTGAGAGACAGAGAGAGAGGTATCTGATATTGTGAGATGCAACAGCGAGACAGTGGTGATGCAGCTTTGAGAAGTCAGAGTTGCAATGGGCTCCGAGGAAACAATCAGGCGTCATAGATCTATGAAGGCAAGATTACCAACGAGCCAAGTGCACGGGCGTAGCCAGGATTTCCTCAAGAATATAATTTAACCCGTGGAGCCCCGGCTAGTTTTGTAATGTTTGCGCACCAGAACCCGGCCGGTTTTCAAAAAATGGTTTTATTCCAGAAACAATAGCGAATGGGTTAGGAATGAAGGAAAAACCACGAAAAACCGCTCAAAAAGCTTAAAAAATGGTCCTACAGAGCCCCCGAAAACGGATTTTATAAGAGTAAAAAATTGAAGGCAATTATCCCAAAAAACCAGGTTATTGCGTGCTCGCGCGCACGCACGTGGACTTTGAGAGTTTTCAACCATCGGCACGGGTGCGTGGGATACGTACACAGTTCCCATACAAATCTGAGCCCTCTTGAGTGGCTACACCTGAGGTCACGGTCGGCGCAATTGGGGCGACGCGCCAGGCGCGTCTCTGGGGCTGTGCGTTACATACATCGCCGACGCGTCAGGCGCGTCGCTGGGGCTGTACGGGTTAAGCACGTTAGTCCTGCATTTACTTAAATTCGTATTTCATGCCTTTGCTATGTATATTTCATCATTATATAAAATAGGAGTATACTTACATCCAACCCTTAGCTATATACTGTAAAGCATATGACAATTATGTATGTTATATCTTGAAGATACAGCACAATATAAGGGGCTGCATAAAGAGAGGTGGGTTAATAATTATATACAATATCATGGCAATATGACATTCCAAAATATTGTTAAAAATATATATAGTACTACGAATTCAATAAATCTTGATTAGGTCATGACTCATGAGCATAATTTCAAATTGTCATATTGCCGTAGGCGTAGGTGAATGACCAATGTCATTCAATATAAGTATAACTTAATTATTGACACATTTACTATACTATGACGCATTCACAAAATGTGTTCGGGATATAATTGGACGATTTAGTCAAGCACAGAAAAGGTCTCTTGGAAATATATGAATAAAGAATATAGAATGTTCTCAAATGATTGCTTCGACCTTGGTTCCCTCGTAATATACATAAAACTGTCTAGTGTAAGCTAGACCAGCAGAATATAAGGCACAAGGCTACTGAAAATGTGAATACAAAATTATCTACAATAACCAAGTTCAGAATACAAATAATAGGTATATAATGTTTTCTTTGCTGTGTACAATAATAGGTATATAATGTTTTCTTTGCTGTGTACAATAATAGGTATATAATGTTTTCTTTGTTGTACACAATAATAGGTATATAATGTTTTCTTTGTTGTGTACAATAATAGGTATATAATGTTTTCTTTGCTGTGCACAATAATAGGTATATAATGTTTTCTTTGCTGTGTACAATAATAGGTATATAATGTTTTCTTTGCTGTGCACAATAATAGGTATATAATGTTTTCTTTGCTGTGTACAATAATAGGTATATAATGTTTTCTTTGCTGTGTACAATAATAGGTATATAATGTTTTCTTTGCTGTGTACAATAATAGGTATATAATGTTTTCTTTGCTGTGTACAATAATAGGTATATAATGTTTTCTTTGCTGTGTACAATAATAGGTATATAATGTTTTCTTTGCTGTGTACAATAATAGGTATATAATGTTTTCTTTGCTGTGTACAATAATAGGTATATAATGTTTTCTTTGCTGTGTACAATAATAGGTATATAATGTTTTCTTTGCTGTGTACAATAATAGGTATATAATGTTTTCTTTGCTGTGTACAATAATAGGTATATAATGTTTTCTTTGCTGTGTACAATATAAATGAATTTTTTTTGTTTGTGTTTTCTCACTAAGCAATAAGAAAGCCTAATTTGAAGTGCCAAAGTTTATCCTTAGATAATCTTCTAATTATATATACAGTACAGTATATATTGTACGGCTATTATAGAAGCCCAAGCTGGGTTCTTCAACCAGATTCAGCAGGAAATGTATATAACAGAGCGGGGACAATATATAAAATACCGGAGCACAAAGAGATACTTTTAAATGGCTTTATTTACTTGACTACTGAATACAGGGGGTGGGGGCTCTCCAGTAATGACGTGACTAAGTAACTGGCAGCAATATATATAAACTATGCAGTAATACAAATACCTGTTATACGTAGGCTTGTCCACCATTCTTTAACTGTCTTCGTAGCGCAATGGATAAATGCACTGAATTTCGGTGTGAGCATCCTAGGTTCGAATCCCTGGACTGCCACATGTATTTGTTGATTTAATTAATTGAGTTTAGAAGTAAAGTCGGTTGGTGGAGGTAACATAATAATAATACATACACGCTGATGGACGTATAGGCAGTACTTAATAATCATTGGTGTTAGACACAATTCTCATTAAAGGTTTAACGTTTTCTGTATTAATGAATGCACCTGTAACACTTTTGTTAACGTACACGAGCGTACGTATAGAGACACTTATATGAGTATGTACAGCTATTGAGCAATGTTCGTGAGCTCTTGCGATTTTCTTTATGCAAATAAATCCATATGTTTATTTGACTAATATTCTTTACAAAAACATTATCTATAACTAATTTCTGGATCCTAACTCTTCAAAGGTGTCTTATTACTCAAACCTATACAAATGTGGCGTAATAATATTCCTTTATATGGAAGATATATGGAAGATGTTACGAAAATCCTCCATATTCTTGCACCCCTCCACCCTCTGACTCGATTGCCTACACAGGATAACCTTGTAACTAGCCTACTGACCACAACATCGCCATTCCTGCAAAATTTTTGTAAACAAATATATGCTCTTGGTGGATGAGTGGATGTATTCAAAATACATTGATGTACTGTTTATCCTGTTTTGCGAAGGTCGTATTTTTGGTTGAATTGCCACAACAAGGATAGGTGCATTCAAACTTATTCACGTACTCATCAGGTTAGCAGGTAGGTTCAAACAAGCTCAAGGTGATTAATACAATGAGGTCGGGAGGTGCGAAGACACTAGGTAGCTGTAACTGAAGTTATTTATAGGAAGGGGTATGTGGGTCTATATATGTCTGGCAAAAGGGCAAGGCATTGGTTAGAGCACTTCAAATGCTACTTTACATGGACTATACAAATCGTACAGTACTTCATTTGCCTCAATCAGGGACAAACACACAAGTATACAATTCGAAATAGACACATTACACTTATAAATACACATGCAAATACATGTATATAGATATATATATATATAGCGAGAGATATATTGTGTCACCTTTAACCCTAATAATAGCAATAGTTGAGTGTCTAATGGCAGTACCTATCACAAGAGTCCACACTAAAGGTATTGACCTTCCCTAGTGAAACAACCACATGAAATCACCGGAACCTTAATATCACGGGCATTAACCTATTGACACATCAGACTTAAGGTAGCTCTTCTTTCCACTTGAATTTCGTATTTGATGTGAAGAATAACTGAAGTAGAATACTCCATAAATTGAATGACTCAGGACAAGCAAACTGATAATAACATAAGATATACAAAGATATACAAGTAGTTATACGTTGGAGTATCTCCGATATAATATACAGAATATAGAACCATCACCTATATGGCAACAGAACTATTAACAAGGGGTTATCAATTCTTACAAGTCTATTATTCTATCAAAGGGGTGCGGCCACACTTGGCCTTTCGGATCAGGAAATAGCGGAATGCAACACTCACATTAATTTTCCACGTGGACTCATAATTTAAACATTATAATTAATATTTTTGTGATATGAACCAGCCAGGGTTCGAACCCAGGCCAGTAGTGCAGCACTCCAACACCTTAACCACTAGGCCACCGAGGAGCTTAAAAGTATTGGCTTCATTTGAAATCAAATTCCATCCACCACCACCCGCTCCGACTTGTGGTCACGTAGCTTGATGCCATACAAAGTACTCGACTACAGTATGCAGAACAATGATACTTGTAGACGCAAACATAAAACCAACCATCCAGAAACAATTACCCAGGAAAATCTACCAATGCAACAGAGCTGACATGGGTGCCATCTCGGTAGACTTAGCTGACTTTAGAGACACATTCCTCGATAATGACACAATGGCCAATTCTGTTGAGCTAAATTGGACCAGAGTTCGCGACTTCATACATGAGACAATAGACAAGCACATACCGAAGAAGACAGTTACACGGAACCAGTCAGCACCGTAGTTCAATAGACAGTTACAAAAACTACATAGAAACAAGATAAAAGCATACAAGACAGCTAAACGTTAAGATACAGCACACTGGAAACATTACAAAACACACACAAAATATTACAAAAAGAAATCAAACAAGCAGACATTAACTACACAACCACTTTCCTTACAAACAACATGCAAAACCACAACAAATTCTACAGCTTCTACGATTCTCTGGTCACACTTCCACAGGACAAAGCACTTAATTCACAGTTCCAGTCAGTTTTTACACAAGAACAAGCAGACTTGTCGGAACTGTTACCATCATCACACCCACCTATACCTCTGCTGACTATACATACCCATGGCATCGAGAAAATGTTATCTGAGGTAGACGTTAACAAAGCGACTGGACCAGACAATATACCCTGCAGGATACTCAAGGCAAATGCTGCCATTCTTGCCGCTATCCTGCAAGTTATATTCTCACAGACCATTGACACCGGAGAACTTCCCCATGACTGGCTATTGGCAAATGTGACGCCTATTTTCAAGTCTGGAGACAGAACCCTCCCTGTTAACTATACACCTGTTTAGATTACCTCAGTTCCTTGCAAAATGTTAGAACATATCATTCACCGACATTTAATGGACCATCTAGAATCTAGATAGACAAAATATACTGACTGACGCACAACACGGTTTCCGGCCCAAACGGTCGTGCAAGACACAACTACTTGTGACCACACATGACATTTCCCAAACCCTTTATGACCCCAAAATTCGCCAAGTAAACACCATAGTACTAGACTTTGCCAAAGCCTTCGATAAAGTCCCTCACCAAAGACTGTTAGCTAAGTTAGATTATTATGGCATCCAAGGACCACTTCTTCACTGGATTAAGACTTTCTTGAACAATCTGGATCAACGCGTTGGTCTCGAGAGTTCTCATTCTTCCACTGTGTCTGTAACTTCTGGGGTCCCACAAGGCACTGTCGTAGGCGTGTGCATAAACCTTTAACCGTCCTGGTGGTGTAATGGTTAAGGTGGCAAAAATATGTGTGTGATAACCCGGGTTCGAATCCCGGTGGATCATATATACTTTAATTAATTTCATTGGGGGTGTGGTGGTGAGATTAATAAAAATAATATTATTAGTAGGTTTAGGGATATTTCTTCGAGAGGCCGGTCTATATGATCTGTGCCCCATGAATATTCTTTCCTCTCACTTAAACAGTAGGCTACCATAGTGCGGTTGGGAATATGAACATGATTAGATTAATATCCAGTATTCGAGAATGGATAATAAGTCGTAGGCGTGTCCATAAACCTTTAACCGTCCTGGTGGTGTAATGGTTAATGTGGCAAAAATATGTGTGTGATAACCCGGGTTCGAATCCCGGTGGATCATATATACTTTAATTAATTTCATTGGGGGTGTGGTGGTGAGATTAATAAAAATAATATTATTAGTAGGTTTAGGGATATTTCTTCGAGAGGCCGGTCTATATGATCTGTGCCCCATGAATATTCTTTCCTCTCACTTAAACAGTAGGCTACCATAGTGCGGTTGGGAATATGAACATGATTAGATTAATATCCAGTATTCGAGAATGGATAATAAGTCGTAGGCGTGTGCATAAACCTGTAACCGTCCTGGTGGTGTAATGGTTAAGGTGGCAAAAATATGTGTGTGATAACCCGGGTTCGAATCCCGGTGGATCATATATACTTTAATTAATTTCATTGGGGGTGTGGTGGTGAGATTAATAAAAATAATATTACATAAATGACCTCCCACTATCGCTTACTTCTACTACTAGACTTTTTGCAGATAGTTTATAGACCAATTACTAATAGGGACTATTGCCTTCGACTACAGGATGACTTAATTGCGCTTGAAGAGTGGGAAGCCAAGTAGCTTCCCACTTGGGAAGCCAAGTTCTTTTAGAACTAGGATCACCAATCATTACATTCCTAATCCTGATCCTGTCCCCAACCACTAGTCCTAACGCACAACCCCCGCATATAATGCCGCCCGAGAGCAGCCCTCTGCGGGTCCCTCAACGTAAACGTATTTCTGTTGAGTTCAGATGATATCGTTAAATTCGGACATGTCCTATCCCCACTTAGATAATCTACTCTCACATATACACTCAATATCAGAAGAATTAATCTTGACAAGGTAATATAATGTAATTCTATGTAATCCCGAGAGAACGGTTCATAGGGGGTGTCACATGTGTGTTACTCGATCCTTGGCACTACCATATCTCAGAATCGCTGCCTGGATAGGATTATTAACAATCAAGTAACACCTCCTTTGCAAGATATGCAACACAAGGTCTAAACGATTGGACAGGGTACGTGAGGCATCAAAGGGGGCATATGGGGGTTTCAGTAAGTCGTAAGAGGCAACTAAAAGCGGAAAGTGATTATTACTGGCGATGGGTGCGCAATACGGCCTTGACTCAATTACGGTATTATGGTTATGACTTCTACACAAGTATAAGCAGAAAAAGCAGGGCGGTTATCTATGTCTAGGGAGATGATCGAATAGTTGACGTAGTCGCCAGGGGAGAGCTTCACGGTTTGCAATCTATGATACGAACATGGGTAGGGGAATACTAATTGGGTGTGCGAATCTAGGCTTTGCACTCACATGTGCTGGGGTTAAAATATACTTCTCATAGACGGCTGCAAAGTCTTCTTACATGGTCCAGGGCCTCATTTCTTCTGGAAGGTGTCTCGTAGAAATGGTGTTGCACACTTGTGGGCTAGCCACACCTTAGGCCGATGTCTGCCTCGCACAGTTGCATAGCAGGGCTTCCATTGTTCTCCAACGGGGATGTCTACTTGCCTTGGACTATGCCCTCTCACAAAGAGGGTGCGAATTTTTGGGTCGACTTCTGCACCACCAATTACACGGATGGTGCCTCTCAATATTATAGGGGCTATCCTTTTCATTCAGGCAATGTGTCTCATCGTTTGCCTTTCACTCCTCCATTTCCATGAAGTAGGTCTCTGGGAATGGGGTAGTCAGCCTTTGCAGGTCTTGCAACTTCTCGTAAAGACTAGGGTCGGCAACACCAGTAGTAGTTTGTATTATTTGGAACTCAGCTCCAGGCTCGTGGTCAGAGGTCATATGGGGTTGCAGCAATGGTGGCGGGGAAGCTGAGAGAGGGGACTGCTGTAGTTGCAGATGAGGAGGGGACGGAGAGGGTTGTTGGCTTGTAGGGTGCCAAGTGAATATTGACTTTTCTTGGGGCTCTGGGTTTCTTGTTTCTGAATTCTCGGGAACCATTAATGCACTGGAACCTTTCCTTCCTGTGCTTGTCCTCGGCCAGTCACCTTCTTAGTTTTCCTCCTCTGGTCATCCAAGGCATGACCTGACCTGTGATGCATGTAGTGGCTAAGCTCCATGGCTAGCAAGGTAGGCTTGGAGGCAAGCATGGTCGGTTCGATTCTGAGTGACATCAAGCGGACTGGGCCTGAAATGGTGGAAATGCTTGTTATGTGTACTGGATATGCTTCCCTTGATGTCAGCATCCAGCATACTGCATCAGCTGAAAGTGTTGTGGGAGGTTTGAGACATATCATGTGATGGGCTGTTTGATTGCTCTTTATTCCGGCGTCCCCACGAAAGGAGGTGGTGTCGTAGGCAGTGTGGCGATTGTGGTTGATGAGTAATAATTTTTATCTTCATTCCCAACAATATATACAGTCATAGACTCCAGTAGATCTGGACTGGACACGAAAATGGAACTTTGCAGTAAGGGACCCAAAATCAGAGAACGAATCCCCATGTTCGAAACTCGAAACCGCGAAAATATCAAATTTTCGCGGTTTCTAGGTTCGAACTTGAGGGTTCGTTCTCCAATTTTGAGTCCCTTACTGCAAAATTCCATTTTCGTGTCCAGTCCAGATCTACAGCATATAAAGTCTAGTATAAATTAACGTATTTCCAAACTACCCTCCTTTGACTTCCAGTTCTACTTCAAATATTTATTTATGATCTTCTCAACTGTACCTCTAATGACTGGTCCTATGCACTCATATGCTGATTTCTCTATCTTACACTATTCAACTAGGTCTCTACAACCTCCCACCATGCAATCACTCCTAAACTCACGTGATAAGGCCATAGCATGCCTATCTTATGATTTATTTACTATTTCCGGTTTTGGATAGGAGAAATCTTGTTACTTTCAATGCTTCAAAAACCCAATTTCTCTATCTATCCACCCGTCACAATCTTCCACACGACCATCCCTTATTCTTCAGGAACACACAAGTCAACCTTTATCTTCTCTCAATGTTCTTGTTGTGTCTAATTCTTCTGATCTAACTTGGAAAGACCATATCACCACTCTTGCTAAAAACAGCTTTCCAGAAGTTAGGTGAGCTTAACCGTCTCTATGTGTTCATCCCCGCACAGGTTCTTGCCCTGTACACGTGCACAGTGTGCTCATGTATCGACTATTGTTCGTTTGTGTGGGAAGGTTGCACCCATACCGCACTTTTCGAAAAGGTTTCATCTCATCAACTCACATCCTCTTCCTAACTCCAAAAAATATCTCACTACTTGGGGAGATTGTAGATATTAATCGAGCAGGGCAATACCCAGTGATAAAGAGTTGCTGCAACTCCTGTTTCATTTGTATGGCTTCCCTCACTGTTTCTGTTTGTGTCTCACCTACACAGAGAGTATATAGGGTGCCCAAGAGGTATTGATCGAAAGTGACTTTCCATGTGAACTGTATTATTTTAGACAACACTCTCAATAAGTCATTCAGTCAGCAGCCAGCCGGGCCCTTACTCCCACAAGGAGTAGGGGGGATCCGCAAGATACACAAGAATGGAAAAAGAGGTGGCAGGAGAAGAACACATATAACAGTTTGCCCACAAGGTGCAAGCACATTAGCATTCAGAAACCCCAATCACTCATCAGTTTCCGAAATCAATGGTTTCACCTCAGATGTTTTACTCCCGGACAAGGTCTCTTCACATTAACATCTGGGATAAAGACCTTCCAGGTTTTGTCATTTAAAAGGATCCAGAGATATTTATGTACTCTCTCTAACAAACGTCCTCCATTCTTTCCTGTCATTTGCTCATTCTGTTGCTTCAACCATTCCCTTTTCACGCTTTGACACACATACTGACACCATATCATACTATCTTCATCTCGGCCTTCCACGCTTTCTTCTTCCTTCCACTTGACTGACATAGATCCTTTTAACTATTCTTTCTTCAGGCATTCTTGTCATGTGACCATACCATCTGAGAAAATTGTGTTCAATTATTTATTCTGCCGACTTCTTAACTCCACATAAAAATCATAAACTCTGTATACTATAATTATTTGTATTATATTGTGTTCTTATTTATATTAACCCTCTCAGACAGAAATAGTTAACTTACTGGCGAGGAGGCGGGAGACACGGTATTATTGCCACTGTACCCCACAACTATCAAAATCTCACTGCGGGACCGTTAGAAGTCAGAGAAACTTGGGGTTGCCACCAATCGACAGATTTTCATCTAACTTACCTAACTTACTGAGCTCATATGACGCTCAATCGCGTCATAAACTTATTAGAGAGCTATGAAGATAAGTTCATATGATGCTCTAGCGTCATATGAGTTTTTTGGCATAAGTTCCACATGACACGATAGCGTCATATGAGTCTGAGTGGGTTAATTTAAGTACACAATATATTCCACGTTCGCACGTAAAATTTAGTTAAAAACGACTTGTACGGAAAAGGTGTAGTTCTTTATAACTATTCAATGTTTTGGGCAGTGATTTGCGACCATAGGTATTGGTGTCTCGATGCCATATTAAGTGAAGATACGACTCATAAACTAATGTTGCTTATGGTTACTCAGTTAAAACTAATAATGATAGCAAAGATCGAAATAATACAAGGTTTTAACCCTTTGAAACTCATCAGAGACCTGGAAACTTTGAATAATAAAATTTCCAACGCAGAAATTGCCATTTCTTTCAACCTCGTATGTATTAAAGAAAATATATATATATATATATATATATATATATATATATATATATATATATATAGTATATATATATATATATATATATATATATATATATATATATATATATATTGTCAGATAAACATAGGTTCTGGTTTCGGATCAAGCACTAATGGTACAATGAATAATGAATATACTAACCAGACGTTGCGTTTGTATATTATTTGCATGACATAAATTATTCATTGAAGAAATTGGTACATTCAAAGGACAGTTGTAGGTACATGGAGAAGAGACATATTGTGTGGAATGTGAATGGAATAGATGCTCTTACGGAGTTGTTTATTGGCTTAAGGGGTAGGTAGTCGCTTTTTCTGGACTTCCTTCTCCCTTATGTTAAGCCACATTAGTTTTGAGATTTTAGGACGTTCGTTCCATTAGTTTGCCGATTTTAAGACTTTTCACCCCATTTCGTTGTCTATATTAGGACCTTTCGTGCCATTTAGTTGTCGATGTCTTCCAGGCGAGCGATAGCGAGCTTGTAATTTTAGGAGGAACCGACCTTCGGCTACAAATATATCTCGAAAGGGGGTCTATGAAATGTTTTTTTTTAAGCTTGATGAAAGTCTAGCGAGGAAACTAATAAATATATAAATAAATATATATATTATATATATATATATATATATATATATATATACACTGTATATATATACAGTATATATATATATATATATATATATATATATATACACTGTATATATATACAGTATATATATATATATATATATATATATATATATATATATATATATATATATATATATATATATATACAGTATATATATATATAATATATATATATATATATATATATATATATATATATACTGTATATATATAAATAAACCAAACAAATACCCCCTGCCCCCTTAATGTAAATACAATAGTTTACATGTTTGTTGTGGTGTTGCTAAAAGTTGTTCAATATTTAATTATAGCATAAAGCTATATAGTAACTCTTGTGGGTAAATAAAGGTAGGCTACCCCAACACTTGGGCGGGTGCCCAACCCCGAAAGGGGTTGAAATAGGGGAGCTATCCCCCCCGCCAAAGGCGGCTTTCTAGGGCCTTTCCTACCTGATGCTGAGAGGATTGGGTTCTAGTCATGTGGTGATGGGTTGGGCTATCAGAGTGAGAACTGAGCGATCTCTGCCATACCCATAGCTTACTCTGACTGTTCCTTTTACTTATATATTTTCTAGATCTCAAGTGACGGCATCTCTTCCATGGATTGACCTCCCAATCTACCAAGATTGGAAGCCAAAGCGTCACATTTTTCCTTTGCCCCTCAACTTTCTCTTCATAACCGCTGAGGGGCATAGGGCCCTGGGTGGGGCTTTGGTTTCCCAGGCGTTTCTGCACCCTCCTCAGCTCCCCGCCATGGAGTGGCTTCGGTCACCCAGGCTTTGTTGTGGTCGGCGGGGAGGGTTCTGTGGGGGTGCTCGGTTATGGCCTTGGCCTTGCTCGGGGCCTTGGGGCTGTTCGGCCAGGCAGCTTGGGGAACAACAACAACAACAACACTTGTCTCTACCTCATCTGTCTACAACTGTACAACTACTTACAAATGTTCGTGAGTTCCTGTGATAGTCTTTATGCTAATTTATCCATTTTAATTGGTGTTCGGATCAAATCAGCTATATATTTATGCATATACATAGTATGTATGGAAAATATATAGATGATCTGATCTGAGCATCAATCAAAATCGATACATTTGTGTAAATTTAATCGCAAGAGCTCACAAACATTTGTCAGTAGCTGTACATTAGCGTGTGTTATTGTGACACGTCGCTTGGTTATGGAAGACTCGTCAACCTAGAGGTAATTTTCACAGTACTTGCCAGAGCCAAAATTAACCGACTGCCACTTTTAGCTTATAAGGAAGTTTAATCCATAAACATCGATATTAAACAGACATTCAATGATAATGTAGGTTTCTGATGGATGTAAAGTATGTGAAATTTGATTGTATGTATTTATATATGCAATACAACCACATTTTTCCTCGTAATTCTGGTAAATGTCGATTTAAAAAAATCCAATTTCCTTATAGCCTGAAACTCCCAAGTGGTCAATTCGAAACATAGGTGAAATAAATAACTTTAAATTAATGTCATTCTTTATGACAGTGGTTGATAACAAGTTCCTTATCATAAGCCAACACTCAATATTTTGTTCGTCACAGTACACACTCAATCTTAATATCATCGACCCTAGAATACAGCTTGACGGAACCCTTAAATTATGGGGAGATTTCCACTTGAGGGATTATTTTCTGGACCCCCTTCTCCGTCATGTTTAGCCCCATTACGTTTGAGATTTTAGACGTTAGCTCCATTATTTTCTCGATTTTAAGAAATTTCGACCCATTTCTGTCAATTTTAAGACCTTTTGTGCCATTTAGGTGTCAATTTATTCCTATCCAGCGATAGCGAGCCTGTAAAGTAAGAAGAACCGGCCTTCGGCCGGGACATTATTCTATCGAAAAATGTATAAAGTTATCACAAAGGGGGGTTTTGGGGGTATTTTTTTAAGCTTGATAAAGGTCTATGGACTAAACTAAAACCTCCCCTGAAAGTGACCAAAGAATTACGTCACTTTTAAACAAATTGGTATTCTTGCCGCGCTTGGGGACCAAACAAGTGAAAGGTTAAAAGTTGGTTGCTTATTCAGGTGCACAAATTTGTTTTACGCTCGCCTGACGTCTATACGTCAAAAACGTATTATGACTGGTGCCAATAAATGTTATCCTATGATACATCTTCCATGGCATGTTTAAAACTGGATATACTTGCACTACTAAAATCTCTGCGTTTTATAGTATTCATATTTTCCTCTGTAATATTTTGTTGGCTTAAGGTCGTTGCACACTGACAAGAAAGCCCTGATACTGCGAATCGGCAACATAAACCTGGATATCTGGAATTAGCCGTGGGTAACTCTCACGGTCCAAGCGACGTATCGGGGGTCGATACGAGATTTTGAGAGAATGGATGAAGACAGTATGCCAAGAAAGATATATGGGAGTCAGGTGAGTGGAACCGCTAGTAGTGGAAGACCACCTATGGTATGGGAAAAGAAAGTGGAAAAATATATTGAAGAAAAACTTCCACGTAGTGGAAGGGGCATTGTGGCACGGGCAAGGGAGGCATGTCTTGACAAAGTAGCTTGGAGACGTTTCTGTCATGGCCATCCTCTAGCGGGGGTTTCCCAGGGGGAAACAAGGCGTCGGAGATGATGATGATGATGATGATGATACAAGATTTTGAGCTGTTCAAAAGTTTGTGGGAATCCCCCGGCAACTGTAAAAAATCGTCTGAGTCTGGTCTCCATCACGAACTCGCCGTATCACAATCATGTGGTCCGTATCAAAGACGTATGGCCCGTATCAACGTCGTCTGGTGCGTAAGCCTGCCGTGCGGACCATATCTCTTCCGTGCGGAAAATTGGCAACGCTCGAGTTGGCAACCGCGCGTCTAACCTCAATCCAGTTGCACGTCTCACGGCGTCGATACGATTCTTCGGAGTTGTATCGCAGTCTTTTGGGTCGTATCTTTTCCGTGGACTAGTCGTGTACCCTTCGCACGACTTTTCTATCTACTTCGTAGCATTCGTTTCTCCACCGTATCGGTATCGCTAGAGTCTTATCAAGTCGTGCGGACGAGATACGGTGGAGATACGACTCTAACGATGCCAGCCATTTTCGCCGCGATCTCTAGTAAATTCGGCAAGACACAGGATTTGTATGTGTCGTAGGTGTTCGTGCCAGTCTTGAAGGGGCTGTCGTGTCAGTGTGCAACAAACTTTATGTCAGTTTTGTGAATCGCATAAACTGGAAAGTGATCTGTAATTTTGTTGTATACAATTACATTTAAATTATATTGAGCATAGTTGTTTGACCAGATGTGATCTATAATGGTCGCAAATTGATGATGTTACTCGGGTAGGTTTAATGATAGAATTAAAAAATAACTTTGAATAACATGTGGCAACAAATAATTTACTATCTTTTCATTTTTGTATTTCATTAGTTAGGCATATGTGTACATTAATTGGGGGGTTGGTGAAAACAAATATGAATTTTACCAAATTAAGGTTGTAATCACCAGCAAGAAAACATATTTTTGTCTCATCAATTATAACTGACATTATATATATAGCCTATATATATCATTACATTATATATATAGCCTATATATATCATTACATTATATATATAGCCTATATATATCATTACATTATATATATAGCCTATATATATCATTACATTTGTCAAGGAAATATTTGAAAGCAGTATGCAGTCTTCTATAATATATCATCCCTATTATTATGTTATCTGACTTATTGATACCATTTACAATACAAATAGTATCGATACTGTCATGTTGTTTGGTTCAATCAGTTCTTAATGTGTATGTGTGGCCTGTCCTAAGATATAATGCGAGTCTACCACTCTGTCACGATAAATTGTTGAAAAACATACAGTAGTGTAATTCGGAACAATTTACAGTTGTTCTATATGGTTCGTCAGTTTGGTTTCACATTAGCCAATTATTTCAAAATCATGATCAGGAGGGGTCAAAAATTGTTCAATGAAATCTTCCAGATGTAATGGTATGCTGTTAATGTTGAAACTTAGGAGGGAAAACTTGAGTCGAGGCAAGTTGAGGAAAGGTAATTCTGTTGTGTTTGGAAAAATATAATTGCAAGGTGTTGTACTGTATTCCAGAGAGCGTAGAAAATATGGGTTCATACCAACGTTATGTTCATCTTCATCCTTACAAGGGTTGAATAATTGTTTCTCGAGAATATTTATGGGATTATTTTCATGATTATCATTAGTAGGAGTATCGAGCATATTTGTCAAGAGTTCATCATCTTATATATTAGAGAAAGGTAATGTCATGAAAATCTGTCTTGTAAATTGATCTACGTACGAATGTATGTGCATGTAGTCAAGTTATATATCTCTATTGGGATGTGTAGCTGTCAGATTGATTCCTAGGTCACTGAGTCTTGCCCTAGACAGTTGAGAATGCTCCCAACCAATGAATGCCTACAGTGGCCGATAGAGGCGCTGAACGCAATGTTTACCGTGGTGCATTGTAGAAAATTGGCAACATCGCGAACCTATCTACCCTCCCTCTCCTTCAACAATTCTATATTATAAGCAGTTAATTAGTCGAACTTTCTGCCGCTGACACATACTGTACTTTGGTCTATACATACTGTTGTTTCTGCCGCTGACACATACTGTACTTTGGTCTATACATACTGTTGTTTTATATATTCTAAAATCACCCATATTCATAAATAACGTATATTTACAATACAAAGTCAGCAAGTATTTTTGTGCCTATTTTGTTATGATAATTAATCAGCATGTAATTATGTGTAATCATCATCAGCTGTATATGGACTTTCTCTTCATACTATATAACCACTTAGTGTAGTCATATACTGTATAATAATAACATGTAGAATCACAAACAAATCGAGATAAACTGTGCACATCCTAGGTGTTGGGTATAGTGATGTCTACAGTCATAGTCCTGGCACTAGTTCAGAAAGCGTCCACCCGAGGTCAATGATGATAGGGATAATTGATGGTGGTCTCCTGTGTTGCTGTGTCTGGGCTTGAGTCCCTTGGTGTCGATCGGTAGGCTGGCTCCCTCATCCTGGGTCACAAATTCAGCTTAGGGTCAAGTATGGGCAAGGAGTTTATGTCCTTCTCATTAATGCAATTACACAGGCAAAATTCAAGTAAGAATCTACAATGTTGAATGAGAATTTCAAACATTGGACATGACACATTAACCGATTTGATATGGAATATATAAACAGATATGAAATATATTAGAGATAAATGAAAACTGGGAGAAAACAGAATGTATACAATTGTGAGAGAGAACAATATGGAAGGCCGACATATGAAAGAGCCAGGCGCTGACAGGAGATAAGGGGCAGAAATGAAAAGGAAAGAAACTCCACGGTGAGAGTATTGAGAAGGACAGCAGCAGAGACAGTAGAAGGCTCCCACTACCAACCCACCGCACATCAATCTCCATCTTCCCATTAAAATTACATATATTCTATTGTTCAGAACTAAAGATAAGAACTTGTAGATATGAGAACCCACATATAATATTTCGGATATAATTACAAATAAAATTAATGGACGTGGACAAGTCACATATAATGTAGAGATGATTAAAGATGGACCACAAAAGTGACACAATGGGAGCTTAGAGATGGAATCAGAGATGAGAAGCCAGAAAACCAAATTAAAGATGGACCACAAAAGTGACACAATGGGAGCTTAGAGATGGAATCAGAGATGAGAAGCCAGAAAACCAAATTAAAGATGGACCACAAAAGTGACACAATGGGAGCTTAGAGATGGAATCAGAGATGAGAAGCCAGAAAACCAAATGGGGGAAAAATGTTAAAATAATCGGGATGGGATGGGAAAAATACCGTTTGATGAGATATATTGGGAAATATGTATTTTAGCGTAACTAATTCGTAGCGATGACGAATATTGGTGTTGGCGGTGATGGCTAATGACGATGAAAGTGATTATGTTGGTTGCATATTGTCTGTTGTGTGGTGGTATGACATTGGTGGTGGTGATATAATATAATACCAGGAGGTCTTATTTCAGATTACGAGTGAAACAACGAGACAAGAGAGTGTTGCAACCAAGTCGTGATAGTCTTACTTACATAGACCTGCAACACCTGGTTGTCTCCCCCTGGCTCATTGTAGCTTCGACGTCTCAAAACCGCATCGCCACTATTTCACTATCTTATCTCGAAATCTTGTACAACTATCTCTTTCACATGCCACATATTGAGCTTTTAACTCACTTGGCACTGCTCACCATTACATATTTTGAATATGGGAATATTGTCCTCCTTTGCTTTCGTATCGGCCACCCTGGCTCCGACCTCTACCGCTTTTGATTGGTTCCTGATCCCTCCTGCCCATGGTGCTGCACTATCTTCTACACTGTCACTTCTATTCCCATAGAACCCTTTCTCTCTGCAGCCTCCTCTCATCGTTTTTCAAGCATACAAAGATCTTCTTGCGGTGCTCTATTCAACTCAGTTGCCTATGATTGCCTCTCTGTGGTGGAATGTGGCAGGGTTTCTTGGGCGTTCTTATACAGCCCTTCAGTCAGGAATCAAGAATATGAGAATATTTATGCAATGCTGATATATATTGGAAAAATAGAGGATGTTTTTATTTATGGCGTGTCAGTGGGCTTTGTGGTAATTTGCTGAAACCGTGTAGCAAAATGTCCATCCCAAAAATATCTTCCCACTGACACATTGGGATTTGAACCCAAGACTTGAAGTAGCACTCCACCACACCTACCCTTATCTACAATACGTATTTTGTTAATAATTAAGTCAAAGTGGTTTGGTAGCATGACTACATTAGTGTTTTTCCTGTCAGGTCAGGTATTCCTGCTATCAGTAACATGTAATCTGATACTACCTGTTTCATGGTCGGATTGTCGGCGACTAAACCGGCTCCCCCTCCGGGTCCTCACTTGGAGGGTGGGTGGCTAGACACCCTGCAGGACTAAAAGCAATACCTGTCAAAGGGCGGATGAACTACTGTATATATTAGTCAACGGCCATCTAGCAGACCTATGGTATTTTACCATGATGAATGTTTAGGATGCTGCCATAGCCTGCACCAAGGTTTTCCATTGTCCGTTTTCATCCATCCCTGCTGTTCGGTGCTATACAGCAACTTTCCTTTCTTTTCTTGCAGTCTCCTGTTTTTTTTCCCACGGTGGTTAGCAGGCCAATGAGGAAGACTTTTGAGTCTGGTGGATTTTCAGGAGATTTGGCATTCTTTTTCTGTTTCTCGTCTTTTCTAAACAAATAAAATCCACCGCTACTGCTGCCCTCTGGATATGGTGTCTTTGGGGCTTGTTTTATACCTTACCCAGATGTGATGGCTCCATCTGGGTCGACCTGTTTATATCCATCTTTATGTATTTGTGTATGGATTGCTTTCAACTTTTTTTGTTTTTGTTTCTACTTTTGTCCGGTGATATAGAAGTTAATCCCGGTCCTCACAGACAACCTGTTACAAGTTGTCGTGTATTTTATTCCAATATTCGTGGTCTCTATAAGAACATCAAGGATCTTACATTGGCATCTGTTGATTATGATATTGTCTTTTGTTCTGAAACCCTTGTCTCTGGTTATAGAGATTATTCTGAACTTCTTATACCTAACTTCGGTAAACCAGTTCTTATTCGGCGTGATTCTATTCCTCGTGCTCGTGGAATGAGCTTGTATATTAGATCTGGGTATAATGCTCAGCACTTAACTAAGCATATTTGTAAATGCCATGAGATGCAGTTAGTTAAAGTTTCCAGCAAGTATCATAATCATTACATTTTTAGCCTGTACAGAAATCCTGATGTTAACAATGACATATATGACTGCCTTTTAACAGCCATGGCTTCAATACAGTCTGTAGATGTCAAATCATCTTTTATTTTTGTTGGTGATGTCAATGCGCATCATCAAGAGTGGTTGAACTCGGTCTCTCCAACTAATAGAAATGGTCTTGCTGCCTTGGATTTTGCAAACTTATCTGGTTGTGAACAGCTAATCCAAGGACCTACTCATATGTCTGGATATTGTCTTGATCTAGTACTAACAGATATTCCTGGCATTGTAGAAACCTCCGTTCTTGTACCTGTTGGCACTTCCGACCACAATGCCATCATATGTAAAATTAATCTTGATTTTTCTGTTCCTGATATTACTCTCTCACGTAAAGTCTACCTTAAATCCCGGGTTAACTGGGACAACGTTTGTAATGATGTTTGTAATATTGAGTGGAATCACATACTAAGATCTCATGACCCGGTTTCAGCTCTCAACAATTCCCTTCTTGGTACCCTTCGCAAAAGAGTTCCATCAAAAACAATTAAGTCTCGTATCAGGGATAAAGCATGGTTTAATGATGACTGCAAGCGTGCATTTGATGACAAACAGGCTGTATATCGTCTATGGAGGCGTAATCAAACCCCCTTGCATTGGGAAAATTATGTTTTTAAAAGGGCAGCTGCGCAGATAGTTTATAATGGTGCTGAGAGGGATTATAACTCCCATCTTCAGGATGTTCAGGCAGGAGCTACACAGCCTCATAAATGGTGGTCCGCTTTGAAATCCTCTTTATTTGGAATAGATTCCTCCATGCCTCCTCTTTGTGATTCTGATGGCTCCATCTCTTTTGATTGTTACGACTGGGGTTCAAATATATCAGGGCTCTTATTCATTGGACTAGTAATGGCATAAATGCTACAACGGAAAGCGCTAGATCCAACCTCTGATGTATATTCCCAGTGAACAAAGAACACAAATACTCTACAGAGTTCTATATGCAATAATAGGTTATTAAACTCTCAATAAATGTGTGTCTACTCTAGGCTTAATGTTATGTGAAAACAGCCTATTACTACCTATAACCGAAGGTGCTTGGTTATGGTATGCAAAGTAAGGTGGTAAGAGAAGTTACAGCTTACGTTACTTTAATCAATAAATGTCAGGCACTCCTGCTTGAAAGAAAGTGCACTAAAGTCCTTCAACACTAACAAGGAATCTTCTTTAAATGTTAGATGCTATAAAGATGCTCGTATCGGAAATGGAACCCAAAAAGGCAGGCAGCGGAAAAATGCTCGTGCAGGCTATGCACACAAAAAGGCAGAATATATAATGCCGTCGGAGCCAAGAATATCCTAAACACTACAACAATAATAATCGCCACGACAATGCAGTATTCCTATCAACAAAAAGAGCCTAAGTCGTTGTGTCTCCATACATCAAACTAGGCTGCGAAATGCTTGTGTAATCATAAATGGGTATGCATAAAAAGAGTAATTAGGTTAATATACTTAATGTCTACTATGACTGATAAAGTCTAGCTAGAGTCAATGATACGAGATACTGGTGCGCATGGCATGCCGCATAGCCTAGTGCAAATCTCAAGTCTGTGCGTCAAATATTACGTTAGAGGGAAGGGTAGCTCTCTTGAGAAACCTTAATACCGAAGTATTAAGCGTTCTCCTGGCATATCTCAAAGACAAACAACGAGCTTAGAACAGTGCAGAATGGTATAGGCAAAAAGCCCTCATTCGTGCATGCTCTACTCTCAATGGCACACAGACTAGAATTTACTCAATCAACTCCAGTTCTCAGGTATGTCGTGCAGCTTTTTCCTGAAGCCAGCACTCATAGGAAACAATACCTTATACTATCAGACCCCTAGTCTAGCATTATCTAATCCAGCAGAACACTAATAATTATAGGAAGCGGTACTTAAACAATATAAATGCCAACCAATGCTTCGTGATCAACTTATCTTAACAACTAACATACATGGGTTATATCAGACCTTAACGCATAAACAACTGGCCAGCATTAAGCTGATTTTGCAGAGTTAACCAGAGGGGATATGGTATTAATAAAAGGTGGTGAAAGATATGGAAAAAGAGAGAGGTAGGCAGAGGAAAAGATTCTCAGGTGTAGAGCGGGAGACAGGTATCAAAGGATAAAGAGAGATGCGTTCTAGAAACCAGATCTGAGGGAGAGAGTGGCGAGGAACCTGTATATATACCGGGACTAGTTTCCACCGCGCAAAGTAAAGCAGTAACAAGTCCTCTAGCCACTAGCAAAGAAGCTAGCAACATGGTAAGGACCTCCCTCAACCAACCCCCACGAGGCAGCCAGCCGTGACGTCATCGAGCGGGGCAAAAACACTGCGCGCGCCCCTCTCACTCTGTTCTACTCTCTCTCTCTCTCCCAGATCCCATCATTACTAGTTAATGATAAAACATATACTTTACAATTAAATATAGAAAGCCTTGACATGGGTGAAAACAAAGAGCCTTTCTGGACTGCCCATGACACGAGCTTTCATATAAAATAAAGCACACTCTAATACATAAACTGTAGCCCCATCCACTGCCCTGGCGATCCTAGCGAGTCACTGTAGGACAAGCCATGCGGTTCTAACGGAGTGGTTAACGTCACATGATCCATTATCGAAGGCCAATATTCTATCTAATATTTTTATTAATAAGCAGAGTAATCAGGAATTGACTTTGTCATTGACATGTTTTCCTAGACCCAACCTCAATTCAATGGCATTCAAATCAGCTGAACTGAAAAGGTACTTGCTGGATCTTGATACCTATGGTGGCATAGACCCGGATGGGTTTTTCCCTCTCTTTTTTAAAAAGGTTGCAGTGGTCTTGGCACCTAAATTGGCTGTGGTGTTTAGTTTGCTTTTGAAATCAGGTAGTTTTCCTTTTTGCTGGCGTAAGGCTAGTATCACTCCTATTCCAAAGGGAAATACTGCCTCATCATCTCCTAATGACTATCGCCCTATCTCCATTACACCTATCCTATCCAAGCTCTATAAGAGGCTTTTGTACAGACCCCTTTCCTCTTATTGTAATAGTCATAATTTGATATCAAACTCACAGTTTGGTTTTCGTAAGGGACTGGGTACATGTGATGCGTTTCTGACACTCACCCATGACTTGCAATCTACATTGGACCAGGGATATGAGTCTCGTGTCGTGGCTATTGACTTTAGTTCTGCTTTTGATTTAGTCAACCATAAAGCACTTCTGTTTAAGTTACAGCTCATTTGTATTGGTGGCAATTTTTTAAGGATCTTTGAAGATTTTTTGACGAAAAGATCTCAGTCTGTGGTCATTGATGGGTGTCATTCCCCTTCTGTTACTGTTGTTTCTGGTGTTCCGCAAGGCAGTGTCCTTGGGCCTTTGCTTTTTATTATTTTTACTTCTGACCTGTGTTCCGAGCTTGAAAATAAATTAATCTCCTATGCTGATGATACAACTTTATATGCGTCAATTCCATCACCAATAGATCGACACGTAATTGCTACTGCTCTGAATAGGGATTTAGCCAAAATTACATCATGGTGTGAACTTTGGGGCATGAAACTTAATGCTAGTAAAACACACTCCATTATCATCAGCAGATCTCGTACCTTGGATCCTCCCCATCCTTATCTACAAGTTTCTGGCGAGCAAATTGAGAATGTGGATACTCTGCGTTTGTTAGGAGTTACTCTTGATCCCAAACTTACTTTTGAAAAGCATATTCGTTCTTTCTCCTCTTCCATTTCCCAAAAAATTGGTCTGCTTCGCAAGGTTTATAAAACATTGGCTTGTGACGCCACAGTTATCAAGTCTTTTTATGCTTTTATTTTGCCACATTTCGAGTACTGCTCACCTGTCTGGTTGTCATCAGCTGACTGCCATCTCAAGTTGCTTGACAGGTCGCTAAATTCCATCAGTTTTATTGTACCTCATTTGTCTCTTGATCTGTGTCATCGATGTAAAGTTGGTGCCCTTAGTCTTTTATTTAAAGTTTTTAACAACCCTCAGCATCCCTTACATGGGGTTCTGCCTGGGCCCTATGTCTCGTGCAACTAGATTCACAAGCAATCTTAATGATCTTGCCATGAGCCGTGTTAATTTTTCTACTACACAGTTTTCATGGTGTTTTGTGCCGGCCATGGTTGACTTGTGGAATAAGTTGCAAATGAGCTAGTCAATTCAGCTAATATCTTCATTTTTAAGTCTAGAGTTAATGCTTTTTTGCAGCATTAATTCTAATTTTTAAACTTATTTTATTCTATTTTATTGTATTATATTTATACTTGATATCCTCCACTGCATAATATGTTATCTGTGTTTGATATGTGTATATGTACAGTACAGTATACAGTATATGTTTTTATTTTTTCCTAAGTTGCCGTAGTCTCTCTCCAGTGCCTCCGGGTGTTTTGTGTGGATTGATCTTGATGGTGTTTCTGCAGCCTGGTTGGAGACTTCGGCATCTCATATAATAATAATAATAAAAATAATATAGCATATTATTATATGGCTAATTATAGTGTAAAATGTTAACGTTAAATTACCATACATATAAACGAATGCGCTGGTTGCAGGAGGGGTCTGGCTTGTAGGCTATGTGCTCATGATCTTCTGATGCTATTTCCAATAATTGATGACAAATAATTCGCTATACTGCTACCATCCTTGCATCATAGTTATTTATGGCTGTCTTCAGTATGATCTGTTTGTTATAATATTCATCCTTCTTAACCCATTGACGTTTGTGACGTGTTTCAATTGTTTATTCTGACTAACATTAGGTGATTTTGCTCAATTTTTAAAAACCCTCTAGTAATCAAAGGGTTAAAGGCTAGTTCAAATTACTCTCTGACTTTCAAAATACTTTCCTTATCAAAAATAATAAATTCGTCTAATAATTGCCATTATGATATAGAATAATGCGTCATTGTATCATGACAGGGTTAATGGTACATCTCATATTCATTTAATACTATCCAATCACATACTTTATTAAGTTACCAGCAAGTGCTTAAGGGCGGAAGTGTGTATTTATTAGTCGATATACAGTATATATATATATATATTTTTTTAGTTTTCTCCCTAGACCTCCATCAAGGTTTAAAATACATCCCCAAGATCCCCCTTCTAGATAATTTTGTACATTTGTCATTAGAAAAATATCCGTGAAAGCCAGTTCCCCCTAAATTAACAGCTCGCTGACACTCGACAGGAAAATTGACACCTAAATTACACGAAAGGTCTTAATATTAACACAAATAATGAGGCGAAAGGTTTTAAAATCGCGAAACTAATGGGCAGAACGTCCTAACATTTGAAACTAATGGGGCTAAACATGAAGGAGAAGGGGTCCCAGAAAAACAACTAATAACATGTTTATCGAGACATTGCTTCAGTAAGTTAATAATAATTTATAACTCTCTCTCCTTTATATCAATTTCGGTCGCCTGGTTTGGAAAACCAGAGGAATACAATTGAACTTTAAAAAATGTAGTATTAGATTGAAGCCCCTTTACGAGAACCTCAATCTGTAGTCACAATTGTTAAAATATGCCACTAATTAAAAGTTAGCCAAATGCATTTCTCCACCTGCGTGGATCATCAGTGGCTTTTAATAAGCTCCCCTCCTGATTGGCCAAGATGGACAGGTAGCAAAACACCAACAAACACTAAATGATCTTGGAAGCCACCTGATTGGCTGACAAAAAAAAACTTGATCCACCAAAGGGGTATATAAGGTCCCAGAACTCACCCAAGGTCAGACAACAATAAAGTAACTCTAAACTTAAAATAGCATTCCATTCTCCAAGGTCAGACAACAATAAAGTAACTCTAAACTTAAAATAGCAAGGTGGTCTGCCCGCCAACTGTTTACCTACTACTTTCTTTCATAATTTCCTCCCTTTTTTACTTTCTCCCCTAAACCTTTTCTTTCCTCTCTTAGACCCACCTTGGGTAAAAAAAAAAAAAAATCAGACATTCCTCCAGAGATCGTCTCCAGAACACCACCAAGGGGTGCCAAAACTCCAAAAAAACACCAAAATGCCCAGGACCACCACTGACAAACCTAACATTTCAGAAGTAAAAAAGTACTCCCCCATGCTTCCTAGACCACTAAGTTTGCACATATGTAAAATGGAGCATACAATAACATCGTCAACATTACCAACTCCAACTGAAACTGGCCATCCGACCCTACCAACTACGACAAGCCTTCAGTCTGACACCAACGCTGAGCCTCTTCCATTTATACCAATGGTCTTCGACAAGCCGCCTTCTTTGGACAATAGCCTTCCACCAAAAATAAGGAAATTCGTCAATCTGCAACGCTCGAGGATGTTCCAACTCTACAGCCAAGAATCTCAGTAATAGCAAGGTGGTTTAGCCCACCATCTTTCTGCAACTCTGACTTTTCATATTTCACCTTTTTACCTTCCACTAGACTCTTCCTTCATCACTGGTGGGGACTGTACCTCACTCATCCTGATCCCGATCGTGAAGGTCAGACAGTCCGAGTTATGCGGCGGTGAACTTAGTTCAGTGGACGGGACCACAAACAGAGGTTATTATAAAAAGGACTTTTTGATAGATCTGAAAGAGATAAATGATAGACAAACCTCATGCCTCCCGCAACCACTGGTGAATTTTCCCCTGCAACTGAGTGCGCAGAGGTACAGAGCTCCGAGCCCTGATTGAAAATCACAATCTGGGCACCTTGGACACCTATTAACCTAGCATTGGGAGGTGGAGCTTCCAAAGCTACTGAAGACTGAAACTGCTGAAGCCACCCAAGTCCACTTTAGGTATTACTGTCTCAGCCGCCACTGACAACGACGCTGTGTGGTCCTGTTGTTGACACCCTGTGTGTGGTCATGCTGCCGATACCCGTCTGTGTGGCTCAGCTGACGACAAGCTGAGAGACCCTGTAGCTGCCCCTCCCGGAGGTGCCCTGCTGACGAAGTGCCGAGCCTGCCGACGAAGTGCCAAGCCTGACAACGACGCCCTGGTCCTGGAGGACCGCCGCACTACCCCATGGACTTGCTGTCACTAGGACGATCGAATAGAACACTAGTAGAAGTACTCTTAGGAATATTTGCTGTTGCCATAACCCAGAGATGTTGTATCTTGATCTCAGATTGTAACTTGCTTCATCCAGTAAACTGCAGTTAGCTTAAATCAAAGACAATTACAAAGATATATAAATTCATTAGTTGTTCTCAAAGACCCAAGTGCTTGCTGTTCCCAGAACCCAAGTTGCAGAGTTTGATATAACAAGAACTAATTAGCCAGACAGATACTTGCTGTTCCCAAAGCCCGAGTAGTGAAATATAGAGCTAAAGTTAAAACTCATTTGCTGAGTGTATGTATAAATTAGTGGTTGCCAAACCAAAGTGTTAAGTTTAGACATTTGCTATTCACAAGGACTCAGGCAAGACAGGAGTATCCAGATCTGAACATTCTGTGCTATTGTTTTATGTGGTCATAAGAGGCCCCGATAATTATATAACTTGATGTTGTAATATTGTATATTGTTGCATTGTATGGTGACTTCGATATTTAATTTAATAATAAAAGGGTACCCTTTTATTCTTAAATTAAGCAACTAGTTTTATGTATTTGATTATCTTTGTTTGACTTACCCAGCTGAGTACTATAGAACCACTACCTTAGAATAATTGCACAACAACTATCTATAGCTATACTCTCGTCATATAGGTTGAGGATGTGGCGAAAGAAGTTTAAGAGGTTTATGAAGCCGGAACGTTTGTTACGGAAGCCATGTTGAGTATCTTTAAGTATGTTGTTACGTTTGTTACGGAAGCCATGTTGAGTATCTTTAAGTGTGTTGTTACGTTTGTTACGGAAGCCATGTTGAGTATCTTTAAGTATGTTGTTACGTTTGTTACGGAAGCCATGTTGAGTATCTTTAAGTGTGTTGTTACGTTTGTTACGGAAGCCATGTTGAGTATCTTTATGTGTGTTGTTTATGAAGCCGGAACGTTTGTTACGGAAGCCATGTTGAGTATCTTTAAGTGTGTTGTTACGGAAGCCATGTTGAGTATCTTTAAGTGTGTTGTTTATGAAGCCGGAACGTTTGTTACGGAAGCCATGTTGAGTATCTTTAAGTGTGATGTTTATGAAGCCGGAACGTTTGTTACGGAAGCCATGTTGAGTATCTTTAAGTGTGTTGTTTATGAAGCCGGAACGTTTGTTACGGAAGCCATGTTGAGTATCTTTAAGTGTGTTGTTTATGAAGCCGGAACGTTTGTTACGGAAGCCATGTTGAGTATCTTTAAGTGTGTTGTTACGGAAGCCATGTTGAGTATCTTTAAGTGTGTTGTTTATGAAGCCGGAACGTTTGTTACGGAAGCCATGTTGAGTATCTTTAAGTGTGTTGTTTATGAAGCCGGAACGTTTGTTACGGAAGCCATGTTGAGTATCTTTAAGTGTGTTGTTTGTTACGGAAGCCATGTTGAGTATCTTTAAGTGTGTTGTTTTCCTTTCAGGGATTTACAAGTCTGTCTCTTATGAGTGTTTATAGCATTTTACAGACAACCGAGGTTAAGCTAATTGGACGATAGTTACCAGGTAATGATTTGTTACGTTAGTGAACTTCCAATAATAAGGCATAATAAAGGACTGTAAGGATTCATTGAAAAGCAATGTCAATGGTTTGGAGAGCTTACGATTTCCTTCTTATAGGACTGTAGGTGATATTATGTCGGGTTCAGGCGATATATTCAACTTGGGTTTTTCCAAACATTTTAATACTTATCTCTCTGTAATACTGTTATCGGAGAGAGAGAGAGAGAGAGAGAGAGAGAGAGAGAGAGAGAGAGAGATTTTTTTTTTAAATTTAGTTAGTTATACTAGGACTGCAGAGGCTATAAACCATTCTTGATTATTAAGCCAGAACTGTGTAACTAAAAAATAGGGTCAGGACTGGAGCCCCTTTTCAAGAACTCCAGTCCCGTCAACTATGAAAACCATCCATGATCACATTCCAATTTCCGACTACCGCCCACACCCGTCCTTCCTCCTCCTAACCTCCTCTGCCTAGACTGCACCATTTTAACCACTGCTTCACTGGTGTATTATCTAGTGTTGCAGTAGAGGCGCACCAAGTTAGTCTCTGACTGTACAGACTGCATTGCTTCGGGAAGTATTTGTTTTGTTCTGAACCCCCTTCATGCTTAGCTAAATTAGTTATGAAATGTTAAGACGTTCGCCCCATTAGTTTGGCGATTTAAAGACGTTTCGTCCTATCTAGGTGTCGATTTTTTCCTGGTGAGCGATAGAGAGCCTGTGATTTACGAGGAACCGGCCTTCAGCCGGAACATTTTTCTACCGATAATATTACAAATTTATCTGGAAGAGGGGTCTTGGGGGTATTTTTTTTAACCCTTAATTAGCGGCTCACCACATAAGTCGAGTTAAATAAAGCTGGACTATGTGGCGGCGCTCGACATAGGTCGAGTGGCAATTTCAGCACGTAATGTTGCTGAGAGAGAGAGACAAGTGGTGGCAGGAGACTAGCGAGCGTATGACTGCTCCAGACCACCGCGGCGAACCTACTGACACGAATCTCAGCTCCCTCCTCCCTCTCTCACTCGCTACATACTGAATTATATGGGGAAAGTACCGAATTACATGCTTTTTGCACTCGCGTTGCACGGTTATTGCAAGAAAACTAGCCATCATAAAAGGATCGTTATGGTGTCATTCGAAAGCTCTGTTTATGCCCTTTCAGGGATAGGTACTTGTTTTACGTTCTGGGTCTTATTTAGGCATGAAAATGATCACGTAAACAGCCCTATTTTGGCTAAAAACACCCCGCTGGGCGGTACATATAAATAAACCGCATAGGCCGCTCGTAAGGTGTTAAAGCTTGATAGAGGTTTTGGGAGCAAAAGAAAACAAATATATGTACCAGTAATAAAAAAACAATCCAAACCAAACAAATATATAATATAACGTACCTTTACACTTTAGGCTTAGCCCAAGAGACATTGAGGCCCAGGGGCTTGGATTCATCATGTAGTGTCTAAAGATCAAGTGTGAGAATGACCAGTGACTCCACTCGGGCTTCATCATTCATAAAGTGAAGGTCAGTGATCATGATATTGCTGATCATTATTCCACATACACTACATTTAATTGCCCGGCCCAATAACCACTTCATATAGGTGTTGAATAATGAAGGTGCAAACAACCACCCATTTCTATTTATAAGTTCATAGGGAAGATTGAGGAGGCTTGCACGATACACTTAAAAACACTCTGTGTCTGTTTAAAATTCAAACACTACATACATATTTGTTACAGCCCCACAGAGTTGAGAAGTAACGAGAGAAACATGCTTTCGAGTTCGACATTACCTGCAAGCAGCCCTCTCGAAACTCAAATCAGCCGCCAGAATTCCGTCAATAGGGTATGATCTGGAAATATTTGCGTGTAGACTAGCACAAATATAGGGCATGTGTCATCCAAGATATTATTAAAATGCAACCAATTTAAGAACTCACCCTGAGCCTCCCCTATATTCCTGAACCCCTAAACAACAACTGCCGAAATAATTTGAAAAAAGCGCCCGTGAAATTCAACCATAATGCCGTAATATGACGGTATTATTATGATTTTATTCAGGCTAACTATGGCCGGTTGCAATGGACTTAGAAGAAATGTTAGATATCAAATTAACATAGATTATTTTCAGAAACCCTCTTTCCCTCCTTTATATCCTTCCTATAATTTCTGAATAAGAAAGTTTAATGATGATTAGATAACAATGAAGAGAGATGTCACATACTGAATGATGATTAGATAACAATGAAGAGAGATGTCACATACTGAATGATTAGATAACAATGAAGAGAGATGTCACATACTGAATGATGATTAGATAACAATGAAGAGAGATGTCACATACTGAATGATGATTAGATAACAATGAAGAGAGATGTCACATACTGAATGATGATTAGATAACAATGAAGAGAGATGTCACATACTGAATGATGATTAGATAACAATGAAGAGAGATGTCACATACTGAATGATGATTAGATAACAATGAAGAGAGATGTCACATACTGAATGATGATTAGATAACAATGAAGAGAGATATCACATACTGAATGATGATTAGATAACAATGAAGAGAGATGTCACATACTGAATGATGATTAGATAACAATGAAGAGAGATGTCACATACTGAATGATGATTAGATAACAATGAAGAGAGATGTCACATACTGAATGATGATTAGATAACAATGAAGAGAGATGTCACATACTGAATGATGATTAGATAACAATGAAGAGAGATGTCACATACTGAATGATGATTAGATAACAATGAAGAGAGATGTCACATACTGAATGATGATTAGATAACAATGAAGAGAGATGTCACATACTGAATGATGATTAGATAACAATGAAGAGAGATGTCACATACTGAATGATGATTAGATAACAATGAAGAGAGATGTCACATACTGAATGATGATTAGATAACAATGAAGAGAGATGTCACATACTGAATGATGATTAGATAACAATGAAGAGAGATGTCACATACTGAATGATGATTAGATAACAATGAAGAGAGATGTCACATACTGAATGATGATTAGATAACAATGAAGAGAGATGTCACATACTGAATGATGATTAGATAACAATGAAGAGAGATGTCACATACTGAATGATGATTAGATAACAATGAAGAGAGATGTCACATACTGAATGATGATTAGATAACAATGAAGAGAGATGTCACATACTGAATGATGATTAGATAACAATGAAGAGAGATGTCACATACTGAATGATGATTAGATAACAATGAAGAGAGATGTCACATACTGAATGATGATTAGATAACAATGAAGAGAGATGTCACATACTGAATGATGATTAGATAACAATGAAGAGAGATGTCACATACTGAATGATGATTAGATAACAATGAAGAGAGAGATGTCACATACTGAATGATGATTAGATAACAATGAAGAGAGATGTCACATACTGAATGATGATTAGATAACAATGAAGAGAGAGATGTCACATACTGAATGATGATTAGATAACAATGAAGAGAGATGTCACATACTGAATGATGATTAGATAACAATGAAGAGAGATGTCACATACTGAATGATGATTAGATAACAATGAAGAGAGATGTCACATACTGAATGATGATTAGATAACAATGAAGAGTGATGTCACATACTGAATGATGATTAGATAACAATGAAGAGAGATGTCACATACTGAATGATGATTAGATAACAATGTTACGACTGGGGTTCAAATATATCAGGGCTCTTATTCATTGGACTAGTAATGGCATAAATGTTACAACGGAAAGCGC
This sequence comes from Paralithodes platypus, assembly GCA_032716605.1. Lineage (NCBI taxonomy): Eukaryota > Metazoa > Arthropoda > Malacostraca > Decapoda > Lithodidae > Paralithodes > Paralithodes platypus. The sequence goes on along the minus strand of CM064571.1, from coordinate 3,083,959 downwards.
TAGCTCCAACCTCTGATGTATATTCCCAGTGAACAAAGAACACAAATACTCTACAGAGTTCTATATGCAATAATAGGCTATCAAACTCTCAATAAATGTGCGTCTACTCTAGGCTTAATGTTAGGTGAAAACAGCCTATTACTACCTATAACCGAAGGTGCTTGGTTATGGTATGCAAAGTAAGGTGGTAAGAGAAGTTACAGCTTACGTTACTTTAATTAATAAATGTCAGGGACTCCTGCATGAAAGAAAGTGCACTAAAGTCCTTCAACACTAACAAGGAATCTTCTTTAAATGTTAGATGCTATAAAGATGCTCGTATCGGAAATGGAACCCAAAAAGGCAGGCAGCGGAACAATGCTCGTGCAGGCTATGCACACAAAAAGGCAGAATATATATAATGCCGTCGGAGCCAAGAATATCCTAAACACAACAACAATAATAATAATCGCCACGACAATGCAGTATTCCTATCAACAAAAAGAGCCTAAGTCGTTTGTGTCTCGATACATCAAACTAGGCTGCGAAATGCTTGTGTAATAATAAATGGGTATGCATAAAAAAGAGTAATTAGGTTAATATACTTAATGTCTACTATGATTGATAAAGTCTAGCTAGAGTCAATGATACGAGATACTGGTGCGCATGGCATGCCGCATAGCCTAGTGCAAATCTCAAGTCTGTGCGTCAAATATTACGTTATAGGGAAGGGTAGCTCTCTTGAGAAACCTTAATACCGAAGTATTAAGCGTTCTCCTGGCGTACCTCAAAGACAAACAATCGAGACTAGAACAGTGCAGAATGGTATAGGCAAAAAGCCCTCATTCGTGCATGCTCTACTCTCAATGGCACACAGACTAGAATTTACTCAATCAACTCCAGTTCTCAGGTATGTCGTGCAGCTTTTAACTAAAGCCAGCACTCATAGGAAACAATACCTTATAATATCAGACTCCTAGTCTAGCATTATCTAATCCAGCAGAACACTAATAATTAAAGGATGCAGTACTTAAACAATATAAATGCCAACCAATGCTTCGTGATCCACTTATCTTAACAACTAACATACATGGGTTATATCAGACCTTAACGCACAATACAACTGGCCACCATGAAGCTGATTTTGCAGAGTTAACCAGAGGGGGTATAATATTAATAAAAGGTGGTGAAAGATATGGAAAATGAGAGAGATAGGCAGAGGAAAAGATTCTCAGGTGCGAGCGGGGTACAGGTAGCAAGGGAAAAAGATGGGTGCATTCTAGAAACCAGATCTGAGGGAGAGAGTGGCGAGGAACTGTATATATACTCGCACCAGCTCGAGCCGCGTGGGAAAAAAGCGGTTACAAGTCCTCTAGCCACTACCAAAGTAGCTAGCAAAACATTACGTCACCAAGCATGGTAAAGAACTCCCTCAACCAATCCCCACGAGGCCAGCCAGCTGTGACGTCATCGAGCGGGGCAAAAACACTACGCGCCCCCTCTCACTCTGTTCTACTCGCTGGGCTACAACCGCGAGCCAACAAGCACCAGCGCAAAATACTATTCAAACTAAAGCAGGAGGCTACCCCTGTGTCAATCTACCCAGGATCATATACCCTTGAACGACCATCTGCAACCACGTTGTCACAACCGGCAATATGGCGTATGTCCAGGTTATATACCAATAACCTTATTGACCACCTGGTCAGCCTCATATTCCGATTGTGAAACTGGTCCAAGAACTTGAGAGGGTGATGATCTGGGTAAACTACAACGACTGGACCATAGGCTGGAACATAGACCTCGAAATGCCCCAGCACAAGCACAACCGCCAGCAGCTCCTCCTCGACAACAGAGCAGCTCCCCTGGGCCGAATTGTACTTCTCCGAGCAGAAACTAACAGGATGCTCCAGCCCATCATCGTCCTTTTCCACAAGGACGGCACCAGCCCCCACACCACTAGCCTCCGTTGCTAGTTGGAAAGGTAGACTAAAGTCAGGGGCCCTGAGGATCGGGTGAGTGCACAACAGGTGTTTTACTTCCCTAAACACCTTCTCACACTCAGGTGCCCATTTGAACTTCTTATCCTTCCAGTTATCCTCCACCTGAGCTTGACTGTCCCGTTCTCCTTCTCCACCTTGACTGCTAAAAGTCATCACAGGCACAGTGAGAGGCTCAGGGGGGTGCCTCCCATACTCCTTCACGGGATTATCATGACATAACTGATTGCGCTTCCGCCTGTCTGGAGTGGCTACCAAGTAAACCAGGTCCGATAACTCCTCCACCACCCTATAAGGACCAGCGTACTTCGCGGATAAGGGGTGACCTACAAGGGGCAGTAGAATCAACACCTCCTGACCCACGTGAAACTCCCTGAGTTCAACCTTGAGGTCGTACCTGTCCTTCCTGAGGGCCTGAGAGCTAGTCAAATTACGGCCAGCCAACTCCAGACTGCGCAACATCCGTTCTCGACTGTTGAGGACACACTTGAGCATAGAACAAGGTTTTTCTGCGCCCTCCCATACTTCTTCAACCATATGGAGAGGCCCTCTGACACGGTGTCCAAAGACGAGCTCATTAGGGCTGAATCCCAAACTCTCCCCAGGTACCTCCCACACAGCAAACAAAACACATGGCAGGCCAAGATCCCAATCCCTCCCACTCTCAAAGCAACAACAACGAAGCACAGATTTCAAGGCTGAGTGCCATCGCTCTAACACACCCTGGCTCTCCGGATATATGCAGATGACACAACCCCAACAATCCCATGCTGCGGCATTGCTTGTACAAAGAGGCTAGAAGTGAAGTTGGGTCCCCGGACTGACTGAATGCCCTGCGGGTAACCATACCGGGAAAATACACTAGCAAGCTTCGGACCACCGTTTTCGCCGACCCATTTCTCATAGGGTACGCGTCAGGGTACCTTGTTGCTACATCTCCCGACTGTGCATCACTGTCCTCCTTCAACTCTTTCGTCTTATTAAGCCCATCCTCTGCCCCTTCAGGAACAGTTACTGGGTCCTCTCCAGACTCGAAATGTGGTCCTAATAATGAGTCCCCGAGAAGGTCCGTTGACACTAAACTCTCAACCGCATCAACTTTCAACCCCTTCTCGGTACCCTTCCTCCGCTGATCTAAAGATTGTTGACCAGAATGTGACTCCCTGGATGCAGAATCTCCGGTGACAACACACTCCATAGGCTGCCCCGGACACTTCCCAACCCACTCCTGCTCCTCCCTACTCACGTCGGCCGGCTTCTCGACAACGACTAAGGGTGGAGCCTCAGAAGTAGGCCCCGCAAAGTCGTTGCCAAGAAGGAGGTCGACGCCCCCAACAGGTAACTTCTCCACAATTCCTACATCCAGGTCACGAGTCACACCATCAACTTCCACCTTCATTCTTACAAGCGGGTATGACCTTGTCGCATTAACTCCCTGAACCACAACCACCCGCGCCGTATTGACAGGTTTACCAGTGAAATTTCTCAACAGTGTTTGCGATGCCCCAGTGTCACGCAAAATTCTCACCTCATGTCTACCCCCCCACTCCACACAACCGAGTCCCCTGTGGTCACTAAAGGCATCACGGACAGGGAATAAGCCTTCCGGATTCTTCTGCACTGGCAGTGTATTTACCTCGGAAGAAATGCCTCTAACAAACACCGATGTCCTCTTGAACACTCCAATGCCGTGAGCAAAAGACACGGCTGCCGGAGGAGGTCGACTAGGGCACTCATTTGCCTTATGACCCTCCTGGTGGCACCTAAAACACATAAATTTCGGTTTCGGCTTATACTGTGATGTAAAAGGCCCCTGACTTTTCACATACGGTGTGGTGGTAGGTTTGGCTTCAGTTTTAGTTTCATTGCTCTTTGGTTTAAATGTGTCATTGCTACGGGGAGGGGGAGGATAACGGTCCCTAGCACTTGCATCGTACTTCTGTGAGGACCCGCAACCCCGAATCAACGACAGCCGTAGATCAGCCATTTCTGCTGCTTCTACTAGAGTTCTTGGGTTTTTCTCCTTTAAGTTCAAAGTTAGATCACCGCCTGTGCTCTTATCCCTTAATTAGCGGCTCACCACATAAGTCGAGTTAAATAAAGCTGGACTATATGGCGGCGCTCGACATATCTCGAGTGGCAATTTCAGCACGTAATGTTGCTGAGAGAGAGAGACAAGTGGTGGCAGGAGAGTAGCGAGTGTATGACTGCTCCAGACCACCGCGGCGAACCTACTGACACGAATCTCACCTCCCTCCTACCTCTCTCACTCGCTATATACGGAATTGTATCGGGAAAGTGGCTAATTACCTGCTTTTTGCACTCGCGTTGCACGGTTATTGCAAGAAAACTAGCCATCATAAAAGGATCGTTATGGTGTCATTCGAAAGCTCTGTTTATGCCCTTTCAGGGATAGATACTTGTTTTACGTTCTGGGTCTTATTTAGGCATGAAAATGATCACATAAACAGCCCTATTTTGGCAAAAACACCCCGCTGGGCGGTACATATAAATAAACCGCATAGGCCGCTCTTAAGGTGTTAAAGAACTGCTCCAACATCATTAACTGCTTAATTTCATCAAATGTTGTGACCTTCTCAGATCGGAGCCAGTTCCCCATAGCATCGGACAAGTCCCGGGCGTGTTCCAAAAAGGTGCTATCTCTTCCCTTAGTTACACCCCGGAACTTCAAACGGTACGTTTCTGGTTTCAGTTCGTAAGCCCTCCGGACAGCCTCCTTGAGATTCTCGTACACAATACATAACTCCAAAGGTAACGCATCGTAGTCTTTAAGACCCTTGCCTATTAATCTAGAGGATACAAGTGCTGCCCATTTATTCTCTGGCCACTGGTGTTCCTGGCACTTCTTCTCAAAGCGTGTGAAAAATTCTGTTACACCACTCTCATCAAACACCGGAACCAGTTTCAATAAGTGCGAGAGAGACTGCTCATGAACACGGTTACCAGCCCCAAGTCGCTGTCCCGTTGCCTCTACTCGTGACTTCTCTACGTCCATGTCGGCACAGTACCTAGTCGACTCTAAACCGCTTGGATTTTTTGATAGCTCTATGTGCTGCTGATGCTGAAGCTCAGATGCCCTGATGGCCTTTCTCTCTTCGATCTTAGCTGATTCTATTTGCTGCTGATGCTGAAGCTTAGCTAATTCGAGCTTAAACAATAATTCTGGAGATAACCCTTGAGGAGGTGAAGGTGCTACAATATTTGAAATTACCGGTGGTCCCCCCAGGGGCAACCCACCCTGCCAGTCACCACCCAACTGCGGAAGCGTACCCGGGGTCGGCAAACTACTGGGATGGCTGGGAGTCGAGTGTAGGGGAAGCAGGGCCGAAGGGCTCTGAGCACTCAACCCATCTCGCTCACCAGTCACCCTGCCCAGTACACACGTTATCAAGTTATCCTGGGTCATGCTGCTAGTGACCGCATGACCGATAGCTGTGGCCAGGCATTGAAGACCGTACCGATCCATACCCTCCAACCGCTCGGCAGTAACAGGCCATTGCAAAAATATCCTAGCATCCTCCTCACAGTTCACCCGATTAACCATTTCATCATGCTGCTGTTTGCGGATGATACAGTTCTGATGAGTGATAATGAATGGGAGTTGCAGGGTCTGGTAAATGAGTTTGGAACAGTGTGCGAAAAACGGAATTTGAAGGTAAATACGGGGAAGAGCAAGGTTATGGTCTTCGAAAGGGGTGAAGTCACAGAGTGTGAGGTGAAGCTGAACGGTCAGGCTATGGAGATCGTCAACTCTTTTAAGTATCTGGGCAGTGTGTTGAGTAAAGATGGGACTATGGATGAAGAGGTGCGGGAGAGGGTACAACAGGGGAAGAGGGTTGTAGGAACGCTAAAAGCAGTAACAAGAAATAGGGTGGTCAGTATGGAAGTGAAGAAGTCCTTGCATGACAGTGTGGTAATCCCGACACTGACTTACGGAAGCGAAGCAGGACGTGTTGAGACTCAGACCAAGAGTGAGAGCAGTGGAAATGAATTACTTAAGGAGTGCGGAGTTACATGGAGGATAGACAGACTAATGAGGAAGTAAGAAGGAGGTGTGGTGTGGAGGTAGATGTGCTGGAAAGTGAAAAGAACAACTTGAGATGGTTCGGCCATATGGAACGTATGGAAAGCGAGAGAATGACTAAGAGGGTGTACGAGAGCGAGGTGGAGGGACAGAGGGGGAGAGGTAGACCGAATATGAGGTGGAAGGATGGAGTGAGGAAGTACATGAACGAAGGCGGTGCTGGTTGGGGGGAGGGGCGTCGACTGACTGGGGACAGAGGTGCATGGGGGCGGTTCGTTCGTGGCCACCCCTTCGGGGATCACGGCGTCAGGCAATAGATAGATAGATAGATCATGCTGCTGTTCTTCAGTTTCGACATTACGTACTGTGTCTCCATTCTCCTCTGACCCGGTATAAGACATGATGCTCACAAAAATTTCTCACCACAATATTCAGAAAAGAAGTACCCCAAACTCTTATACCTCAATATACACACAACAATTCTCGGAAATACTCAAGGGCTATACTATGTTGCAAAAAAAAAAAATTATTCTTGCTGATCCCCGCAAAATATTCTCCAAAACAACAAATGTTCCCTGCTAATAAATGTAGGTTCACCAAATCCTAGGTAAGGTCGCCATTTGTTACGACTGGGGTTCAAATATATCAGGGCTCTTATTCATTGGACTAGTAATGGCATAAATGTTACAACGGAAAGCGCTAGCTCCAACCTCTGATGTATATTCCCAGTGAACAAAGAACACAAATACTCTACAGAGTTCTATATGCAATAATAGGCTATCAAACTCTCAATAAATGTGCGTCTACTCTAGGCTTAATGTTAGGTGAAAACAGCCTATTACTACCTATAACCGAAGGTGCTTGGTTATGGTATGCAAAGTAAGGTGGTAAGAGAAGTTACAGCTTACGTTACTTTAATTAATAAATGTCAGGCACTCCTGCATGAAAGAAAGTGCACTAAAGTCCTTCAACACTAACAAGGAATCTTCTTTAAATGTTAGATACTATAAAGATGCTCGTATCGGAAATGGAACCCAAAAAGGCAGGCAGCGGAACAATGCTCGTGCAGGCTATGCACACAAAAAGGCAGAATATATATAATGCCGTCGGAGCCAAGAATATCCTAAACACAACAACAATAATAATAATCGCCACGACAATGCAGTATTCCTATCAACAAAAAGAGCCTAAGTCGTTTGTGTCTCAATACATCAAACTAGGCTGCGAAATGCTTGTGTAATAATAAATGGGTATGCATAAAAAAGAGTAATTAGGTTAATATACTTAATGTCTACTATGATTGATAAAGTCTAGCTAGAGTCAATGATACGAGATACTGGTGCGCATGGCATGCCGCATAGCCTAGTGCAAATCTCAAGTCTGTGCGTCAAATATTACGTTATAGGGAAGGGTAGCTCTCTTGAGAAACCTTAATACCGAAGTATTAAGCGTTCTCCTGGCGTACCTCAAAGAAAAACAATCGAGACTAGAACAGTGCAGAATGGTATAGGCAAAAAGCCCTCATTCGTGCATGCTCTATTCTCAATGGCACACAGACTAGAATTTACTCAATCAACTCCAGTTCTCAGGTATGTCGTGCAGCTTTTAACTAAAGCCAGCACTCATAGGAAACAATACCTTATAATATCAGACTCCTAGTCTAGCATTATCTAATCCAGCAGAACACTAATAATTAAAGGATGCAGTACTTAAACAATATAAATGCCAACCAATGCTTCGTGATCCACTTATCTTAACAACTAACATACATGGGTTATATCAGACCTTAACGCACAATACAACTGGCCACCATGAAGCTGATTTTGCAGAGTTAACCAGAGGGGGTATAATATTAATAAAAGGTGGTGAAAGATATGGAAAATGAGAGAGATAGGCAGAGGAAAAGATTCTCAGGTGCGAGCGGGGTACAGGTAGCAAGGGAAAAAGATGGGTGCATTCTAGAAACCAGATCTGAGGGAGAGAGTGGCGAGGAACTGTATATATACTCGCACCAGCTCGAGCCGCGTGGGAAAAAAGCGGTTACAAGTCCTCTAGCCACTACCAAAGTAGCTAGCAAAACATTACGTCACCAAGCATGGTAAAGAACTCCCTCAACCAATCCCCACGAGGCCAGCCAGCTGTGACGTCATCGAGCGGGGCAAAAACACTACGCGCCCCCTCTCACTCTGTTCTACTCTCTCTCTCTCTCTGATCTTATCATTACTAGTTAAGGATAAAACATATACTTTACAATTAAATATATAAAGCCTTGACATGGGCGAAAACAAAGAGCCTTTCTGGACTGCCCATGACACAAGCTTTCATATACACTTACACTTAGTTACACTTAGTTGTATTCCGTCCGTTAGTGACACAGTTGAGCTGGGGCTCCACTGCGACCAGGCAGCTCCCTTTCTTCCACTCTCCATTCCAGAAGTCGGTTGGAGTTGGTGCTGGGGTATCCTGGTGTTGGTGGCCAGTCCGGTATTTTGGCCAGCCACATGTCCAAGTGTTTCTTGAAGGTGTCTGGAGACACCCCGGTTATGTTCCTGAGAGGGGCTGGTATACAGTTGAACAGTCTGGTTCCATTGTATGTAAAGCTGTGATGGATCAGGGATTTGATTTTTTGTGTTGATCCCGGCGTAGTCCTCACATAGCACAGCCTCCCTCGCCTTTGGTGCTGAGTCTCTTGGATGTTTGGGTTTGGTACCTTTTTTTCCAAAATCTTCCAGACGTAGATGATGATGTATCTCTCCCTACGTCTTTGAAGTGAGTACAGCTGCAGCTCCTTAAGTCTCTCCCAGTAGTTAAAGTGTTGAAACCCATGGATTTTACTGGTGAATGTCCTCTGGGTGGCTTCAATTTCTGTTATTTCTCCTACTTTTTGGGGAGACCAGAGCTGGGAGCAGTACTCCAGTCGTGGTAGGACCAGTGACTTCCACAATGTTAGCATACACCTCTCATTTCTTGTGTGGAAGGTTCTCAGGATCCAGCCTGCTATTTGTTTTGCTGTTGTTGTGGCTTTGGTAATATGCTGGGAAAAAGTGGCGTCACTGCTCATATTTACTCCCAAGTCCTTCACTGTGTCCTTGGCGGTAATTTCTTGCTGTCCGCTTTTGTAGTTGGTGTCGTTTTGTAGTGCTCTCTTGTTCCCGTACCTTAGAAGCTCGAACTTGTCTCCGTTTAGGGCCATGTTGTTTTCTTCTGCCCACTTCAGGATTTTGTCCAAGTCTTGTTGTAGTAGCTGAGCATCATGTTGTGAGGTGATTTTCTTCATGAGTCTGGTGTCGTCTGCAAACGATGTGGCTGTTGAGTGTTCCAGGTCCCTGTCGATGTCTCCTATCATGATGAGGAATAGGAGAGGTCCCAGTACTGATCCTTGTGGTACTCCGCTGATGACCCCACCTGCTTCTGATAGGCTTCCTTGAACCGTGACTCTTTGTTTTCTGTTGGTGATGAAGCTATGGAGCCATCTTCCAAGGTCTCCCCCTATTCCCAGTGATTTGAGTTTATGTAGAAGGATCCCATGGTCCACCTTGTCAAAAGCTTTGGCGAATGTCAAAAGCTTTGGCGATAAGTGAACATTTTACCTTTATTAAGGCTATAATCCACATTATATTAATATTTCCATCTGTGAGAAACAAATATCTACCACCAATACTGCTAATGTGCACATAGATGCACAACTAATGTCAAATTTAACAAAGTAAGTTAAGTGGGGAAGAGATGTTTACTGTCCGAGAAGTTTCGTATAATGACTATTATGGGTAGCGAACACTGGCATCAATTTATTATGCGCTTGCCAGATCTGAAACTAGTTTATAATTGTATAATCTAATATCCAGTAAAGTGGCTAATGACGATTATTTTATAAGTTCATCTCGAGTTTTTATACATATCATTTTAATTTTAGGACATGGATACCTATCTATTAAAATATTAACAGGACTACTTTTCGAATGACTGCCATGTGTTTTTGTGGGCCTAATCAAATATGTTTTATTAATCAATAAATAATAATCATAAATACTTTGTATATTGGACAATGTACTGAATAGAATGTTAGAGTAATATGTCTGTAACATTCATGACTATAGAAATCCAGTGATATTTTGATGACTGCGATTTAAAAATTTGAATTCACTCGATGGCAACAGATTTGGGTTCGGTGCGAACCTAAGGCGGGAAAAATAGCAGACGATTTGTTTATTTGACCCATTGTTAATCCTGCATAAAATCAGGGCATAACAATATTAGATATATAATATATATATATATATGTATATATATATATATATATATATATATATATATATACCGGTATATATATATATATGTATATAAATGTATATATATATGTATATAAATATATATATATATATATATATATATATATATATATATATATATATATACAGTATATAATTAATAGTGTATAATTATATAATACGTGTATGTGTGTGTCAAAATAAACATCAACTTTTCCCTATAGTTGGTAGAGAGCAATTGTTATCCCTATTTTTACTGCATAGATGAGAGGTAGAGGGGGGGGGGTACCCGTGATCACTGTACAGGACAGTAGATGTGGCAACGTGTGGTATTGAGATGCCTTGGTATCGAATTGGCTTGGTATGGAGCTGGTAAGTTGATGAAACCGAATGGTGTAGAAAAGGTCTAGTGGTGATATCATAGACCTTGGGTGATATGGCATGATGTTGAGGTGGCTCGTCTTGTTTGTGTGGTGAGACCGCCTGGTGTTGAAATGTCTAGCATCCTATATATATATATATATATATATATATATAGATAGATAGATAGATAGATGATGATGGAATAGGTTGCCAGGGATGGAAAAGGTTGATGGTGGGGGCACTCTGGAACTTGGTCCTGGCTGTATACTGTATATGAGGAACTAGAGAAACTGGTTTAAAATGTTGGAATATATTGGAAAGAGGAATAAATCAAAGTAAATTTAAAATATAATGAGCTTGTTGGAGAAAAGAAGATGATAGTATGACGATGTGAATTAATGAGGGACTGCTCTAAAGAGTAAATTTATTAGTGGCCCCTCCATCATTGACGAACATGCCTATTACATAAGGCATCCTCTTCAAACACTAATCCGCCGTAGTTTGAATCTACCGCGCAGAGCATTTAAAATCTGAGGAGCCTTCATCATGAGCGCACGCGACCTCACTCATGGCTTCAGTCATTATGAATTGGGTTCTCACTACGAAAAAACTTCGTAAAAAAAAAAAAAAAAAAAAAAAATCCAATAAGCTTTCCATCATATCGTGGATGTACTTGTGTGGATCTTTGACCAGACGTTGATTCAGGCGTCATTCTTCCTTCTCTGCTCTGCGATCAGCCTGCCCGGACGTGTCTCTCCACGCTCCGCTGGTTCCGCATTTGCTGCGTCCCTAGTGAGTTTTTTCTCATTTGTTTACTCCGGGATGTATCGAGTAAGGTTAAGATATACGTAGCAGGAGTGTCCTGGGCTGGTTGCCCGCAGTGCAGTGTATTTTGGGTCGTGTGTTTGGGGCATCTATTTCGGATGTACCCTCGTGGTCCGGTTGTGGACAGGTGAACTTTTTCACAGTTAGCTAGCTTTGTGATGCAGGCGGCTTTCATTACGCGTTATTGCTTCCTTTTATCTTTATGATGAGGTAGCGTATTTTTGCTGACGTTCCCAGCGTATTTTTCTTCACTTAGTGAAGTTTTTTCTGGGTCCCGAGTCAGTTCTTCCCTTTGCCGGAAGTATTTGCTACAGTGGTGTGTTGGCGGTGGTTCCTGTTGTGATATAATTCAGTGCTTTTTGTTTATATTCCGACATGTTAATGTTATCCGTCTGCCTAGGCCTAGCCAGCCTCTCGTAGCTTTACCATATACAAGTGTTATTGATTTATTTTCTAAATATGTACTACTGTGTCATGTGTGTCCTGGTTTAGTTGTGTATTGGCTAATTCCACGGACTATGTTTGGCCCGGCGTTAGTTGTGTTTTGGCTACGCCTCGGTCCGGTGGTGCGTTCAGATGGTATCTGGACGGGGTGGGTTTTTTCCGGCGGGTTTTTCTCGGTTTCACCTTGATAACCCCGGCTGGTTGCCAAGTTTTGGCCATGCGTGGTTTAAAAACAGGCTTGTTTCCCCGGCGAGTGGGTGTCTGTGGCTCCCCAGGACTGCGTCTCTGGGGTGCCTGTTCAGGCTCCTTATGATTCCCGGCGGGTTGGCTGTACCCATCTAACAGTGTTCATACGGACACGTGTTGTTTGTATTTTTTTTTGGTTTTGCAAAGCCAATATAAAACTATGCTGTTGTTGTATTTCCTCCCCGGCGATCTTTTACAAAGCAGTGGGGTTAGGAACAATTGGGGTTAACTTTTAAACTTTAAATCACCCGGCGGGTGCAACCTGGAAGGGTGGGATGCCCGAATTTGCAAAATTCAGTTTAGTTGAGCAGACAATTGAGGGATGCATTGTGTATCACCTCCTTCAACATACGGCGCTTTAGGGCACAATTGGGGTTAACGTTTTTTAAACTAATATTCACACCCGGCGGGTGCTCCTTGGAGGGATGGGAATAACGAATTTACAATTCAGTTAGTTAACCAGACAATTGAGGGATACGTTTTGTATCGCCGCCTTCAACATACGGCAATCTAAAAAGATACTTCGGGAGAAGTTAGATCTCGTATATTGGTCAGGCTTCCCAGTTTTTGATCTACGAGATAATTCGGGGGCCGGCGTCTTTTTTAGTTTTTTTTTTTCCAAAATTGAATCTTGAAACAAACACCACCGGAAAGACTTAATCAGTTATAAACGCCATGCTGGTCTTTATATATTATGTCAGAGGGTATTCATAAATCTTTTGGACAAATTAAGATATTCTGAAATCTTTTACTTAGGAAACCCCACCGCGTAGCGAGCTGTGGTCGTTGAGTATTACGTCTCGTTACCCGGCGGGTTATTTAACACTTGTGTGCGAACATGTTTGGGTTAACCTTATGAGTATTAATTCCTGGAAATTTTCTTTTTTTCCAGAGCTGGGTCCCGGCGGGTCTATGCAGAACCTGGAGTAAGTATCCCACCAGTCTCTGTCATGGCTACCTTTGCCCCGGTTTTTGCTTTATGCATTACGCCCTCCTGTTTCAGGTATCCCTATTTTTGCGCACACACCTTTGTATATAATGTGTTAAAATGTCTCGTTTGGTGTGGGTTACCTTTCCGGCGTTTTTTTCTCGTTGCTCCGAGAAGACCGTTTTTGTTTACCGAGTTTTTAGTCAGGATGGCTCAAAATAGGTAAGTTACCCCGACGAGTTTGGTCGCTTGAGGGCTCATAAGAAACTGCGTTTTCTGTGGTCGAGCCTGGGATCAGGCTTCCTGTGTTATTCATTGCTTTATACATTACGCCCTCCTGTAATGTATAGTTTAGTGTGGGTTACCTTTCCGGCGTTTTTCTCGTTGCTCCGAGAACACCGTTTTGTTTACCGAGTTTCAGTCAGGATGGCAAAAATAGGTATGTTACTCAGACGAGTTTGGTCGCTTGAGGGCTCATCAGAAACTGCGTTTTCTATGGTCGAGCCTGGGATCAGGCTTCCTGGGTTATTCCCATCGAGGGGGGCTCCACACAGTTTTCTAGGTGATCATGCTGACACCTGTTGAACTTGTTTTTCTCTGCTTTTCAAAGCCATTGAAACAATGCTGTCTGTTTGTTTGGTCTTTACCTCCCGGCGACCTTTTTACAAAGATGGTCTGGGGCAGGTATAATTGGTTGACATTGGGCATATAAAACCTGGCGGTTGTACCTTCGGGTGGTTATATTAACGGATTTGCGATTCGAGATAATTTGCCAAACAATTGATTGATACAATAGGGTATCACGGCCTTCAAGACGGCGATCTATGAGGGCTTCTAGGAGAAGCCGGATTAGAGATTAAGATAGGCTTAGACTTTTTATGGGATAAAAAGATGCCTGAATCTTATTAGTGTTTCAAGTGTAAAGGGATACTTGAAAGACTTCATCTTTAATAAATATATGCTTCATCTTTATGAGGATTAAGAAGTTATGCTTAATTCTTTTGGACAGGTAAAAGATGCTGAAATCTTAATAAGCCATTGAAACAATGCCGTTTGTTTGTTTAGTCTTTCCCTCCCAGCGACCTTTTTACGAAGAGGTCTGGGGCAGGTACAATTGGTTTGACATTGCATATAAAACCCGGCGGTTGTACCTTTGGGTGGTTATATTAACTTATTTGCAATTCGCGATATTTGTATTTCCTCCCCGGCGATCTTTTACAAAGAAGTGGAACAATTGGGGTTAACTTTTAACCTTTAAAATCACCCGGCGGGTGCAACCTGGAAGGGGGGGATGCCCGAATTTGCAAAATTCAGTTTAGTTGACCAGACAATTGAGGGATGCATTGTGTATCGCCTCCTTCAACATACGGCGCTTTAGGGCACAATTGGGGTTAACGTTTTTTAAACTAATATTCACACCCGGCGGGTGCTCCTTGGAGGGATGGGAATAACGAATTTACAATTCATTTAGTTAACCAACCAATTGAGGGATACGTTTTGTATCGCCGCCTTCAACATTCGGCGATCTAAAAACGATTACTTCGGGAGAAGTTAGTTCTCGTATATTTGTCAGGCTTCCCAGTTTTTTATCTACGAGATAATTCGGGGGCCGGGGTCTTTTTTAGTTTTTTTCTCCAAAATTGAATCTTGAAACAAACACCACCGGAAAGACTTAATCAGTTATAAACGCCATGCTGGTCTTTATATTATGTCAGAGGGTATTCATAAATCTTTTGGACAAATTAAGATATTCTGAAATCTTTTCTTAGGAAACCCCACCGCGTAGCAAGCTGTAGTCATTGAGTATTACGTCTCGTTACCCGGCGGGTTATTTAACACTTGTGTGCGAACATGTTTGGGTTAACCTAATGAGCATTAATTCCTGGAAATTTTATTTTTTTCCAGAGCTGGGTCCCGGGCGTCTATGCAGAACCTGGAGTAAGTATCCCACCAGTCTCTGTCATGGCTACCTTTGCCCCGGTTTTTGCTTTATGCATTACGCCTCCTGTTCAGGTATCCCTATTTTTGCGCACACCCTTTGTATAAATTGTGTTAAAATGTCTCGTTGGTGTGGGTTACCTTTCCGGCGTTTTTTCTCGTTGCTCCGAGAACACCGTTTTTGTTTACCGAGTTTTAGTCAGGATGGCTCAAAATAGGTAAGTAACCCCGACGAGTTTGGTCGCTTGAGGGCTCATAAGAAGCTGCGTTTTCTGTGGTCGAGCCTGGGATCAGGCTTCCTGTGTTATTCATTGCTTTATGCATTACGCCCACCTGTAATGTATAGTGTAGTGTGGGTTACCTTTCCGGCATTTTTCTCGTTGCTCCGAGAACACTGTTTTTGTTTACCGAGTTTTAGTCAGGATGGCTAAAATAGGTAAGTTACCCCGACGAATTTGGTCGCGAGGGTGGAGGATCAGAGGAGGCGGAAAACAGGGGGCAAGAGTCTGCTATTGGTGGAAGCGTAAACTAGGAGAGAGAAAGGGGTTAACCGCTTCACGCATGCGCACTGGATGCGGGATGGTGGTCAGTAGGTGGGGTCGAAGCTGATTGGCTGCGTGTCGAGGGGCGTGGCCTAAGTTGTGTGGCGCCTGCGGAAGACGAAGCTGAAGGAGGTAGCGCGGGGGGCCTGCGTCAAGGGCACCGGGGGGCGAGGAGGGGTGTTAGGTCCTGTAGGGTAGTGCCTTTTGGCAGAAGGAAGGATCTGAAGGTCCAGAGTTTGGTTGTGGATGTTGGGATGTAAGGCTTGGATATATAAAGCTTCGAGTATAGGTAATCTCCTTGGGTCACTTTCTTTATCGAGTATGGTGGTGTGTTTCTCTAACTCGTTGCGTGTGAGGTGAGGGTGGTTAGGGGTGAGATAGTGGTCTTTGATGGCTCCAGCCTGAAGGTGAAGAGTTAACCGACGTGAAAGACGAGTCTGCGTCATACCAATATAGGAATGAGGTCCACAGTCCTCATAATTACAGGTATGTTGGTAAATGACGTGATCGTTCGGTCATCGGGCTCTTTATCTTGGTGGAGGCTGGTTTGTTGCGGAGAACGAGGTTGGAGGTCTTGGGGGATTTGTAATAAATTATTAATTTGATTTTGTTTTCCGGGTTGGTTGGGTGGACATGCTTGGAGAATATTTCTTTTAAGACGGCCTCGTCATTTTTGTGTTCAGAGGACATGTAATTGCGGTAGAAGATCTTAATTTCATTGGGGGGGTCAATGTTGGGTGTACCATTTTTCAAGATGGTGGTTGATGGTGCTGGAGATGTCGGAGTTGGAGTATCCGTTATTTACTAAAACTTGGGATAGTCTTTCTAGTTCCTGGTGGGTGTCGGCCCAGGTAGAGCAGTGCGTGAGGGCTCTCCTAACATAGGCGGAGATGGAGGATAGAAGATAACGGCGGGGGCATTCACTATCGCCGTTGAGGCATTGTCCTGTGTTAGTAGGTTTCATGTAGACGGTGGTTTTGAACCCATGGTCGTTCAGAGCTACGAGGATGTCGAGGAAGGGGAGTTGTCCATTGTTAGATTTTTCAAAGGTGAAGTTAAGTCCGGAGGAGGTCATGAAGCGACGCTGGAGTTCCTGTAGTTCGTGGAGGTCCTTGATTTGCACGAAGATGTCATCCACGTATCTACAGTAGACGGCTGGTCGTTGGGCAGATAGGAGCTCTTCCTCGATGGTACCCATGAAAAGTTCGCAAAAAGAACTCCTAGGGGCTGCCCATCGCCACACCGTCTATCTGCTTGTACATGTTGCACCGGGGGCAAAGGAAGGGGGCCTCCTTGGTACATAGCTCCAGTAGTGTTTTCAGGGCCTTCTCCGGGATGTCCAGTGTAGGTGTATCAGGGCAATGATAAATTCGACGTAGAATCATGTCAATGGTCCTATCCACTGGCACGTTGGTGAACAGGCTTTCTACGTCGAGAGAGGCGATAGTGTGGTTGTTGTTACGGGGGGCGTCTCGTAAAATTTCCAAGAAATCGTGGGCTGAGTTAAGGTTGAATTGGCTGGGCACGTAGGGGGTGAGGAGGTTGTTCAGGGCCTTGGCGATCTGGTAGGTGGCAGTGGGGATCTGGGAGATGATGGGGCGGAGGGGGTTCCCAGGTTTGTGTGTTTTGATGGTTCCGTACGCATAACCAGGGGTGTAGACTCTTGCCCCCTGTTTTCCGCCTCCTCTGATCCTCCACCCTCTATATATAACCTTCCTGTTTACCTTTTATATCATTCCTTCCTTACTTGATACGCTGGTTGTCCATTGCGTTTTTTGTTGTAATTTATGTTGTCACATGAAGTTGCTCATTTTTCTACTTGCATGATCACGAGGCAGGAAACTTGTATCCCAACGCAGATGATTTTCTTTGTTGATGTTTGTTTATATATATTTTTATATTATATATATCTTTTTTTGTTTTTTATATATATTTCATGTGAGTGGTTTTGATCAGCAGGACAATGTTGTTCTAGACGGCGTTTTATATTATTTGCCATAAATTTCTTGAGTTGGACATTCCGGCTTTGTATACTGGAGGGCTATTGTGTGGTGGGGGCTCAGGAGTTGTAGCTTGGGTAGGTAGTCCTTTTTCTGGACTTCTTCTCCCAGGTTGCCACTTAGTTTTGAGATTTAGTTTTCCATTGTTTGGTTTTAAGTTTTCCATTTCGTGTCTATAAGACCTTTCGTGTTTAGTTTCGATCTTCCAGGCGAGGTGTTGTCAAGGCTTGTTTCGACGATGGCTGGTGGTCTGGAGTTTTCTTTTATTTTTTTGTTTTTTTTCTCCGTTCAATCGTTTTTTTTTTTTTTTTTTCACGACATAGGATTTTATATATTTCAATTATTTTTAATTTTTTTTTTTACATACGGTTATAAATAATTTTTATTTTTTGTGAAATTTTTTTTTCTCGTTCTAATACTTCCATTTAATACAAAAGAAAGAACAAAAAAGGTTAATTTGAAAAAAATGTATTTTTAAATTCATTAAAGAAATGAAAATAAAAAAATATAAAGATTCAACGAAAAGACAGGAAAAAAAAACTAAAAAAAAAAAAAAAAACCTCGCTGCCACAGAAAGACTTTTCGGAGCACGAACTCCAAATTGTGAGCTGCCTGAAACGAAACAAGCACAAACCAAAAACAGGGGAAAACTACGAAACAAGCCAACGTCAAACCAAAAAAGCTATGGGAGAAGAAGTAAGACTCAAACCTCCTCCTCGACACCCCCACCCACACCAAGCCCTCCTTCCACATCCTAAACCAAGAAAAGCACTTATCGCCTAGAAAAACACCGCTGCCGACAGCCTAGACGAAAAAAAAAAATAACAAAAAAAACAAAACAAGCTCCAAAAAACAAAGACAATACCACATCATCATCTGCGGATAAAGCTTCCTGCCTCGTGATCCTGACATAGGAAATACATGGGACAACACTAAATTTAAAAAAGATCACGCACCCAACCAACAAAATCAAAAAAAGGAGGGATCCAAAAAAACAAAACACGTCGGAGAATACACCCCTGGTTATGCGTACGGAACCATCAAAACACACAAACCTGGGAACCCCCTCCGCCCCATCATCTCCCAGATCCCCACTGCCACCTACCAGATCGCCAAGGCCCTGAACAACCTCCTCACCCCCTACGTGCCCAGCCAATTCAACCTTAACTCAGCCCACGATTTCTTGGAAATTTTACGAGACGCCCCCCGTAACAACAACCACACTATCGCCTCTCTCGACGTAGAAAGCCTGTTCACCAACGTGCCAGTGGATAGGACCATTGACATGATTCTACGTCGAATTTATCATTGCCCTGATACACCTACACTGGACATCCCGGAGAAGGCCCTGAAAACACTACTGGAGCTATGTACCAAGGAGGCCCCCTTCCTTTGCCCCCGGGGCAACATGTACAAGCAGATAGACGGTGTGGCGATGGGCAGCCCCCTAGGAGTTCTTTTTGCGAACTTTTTCATGGGTACCATCGAGGAAGAGCTCCTAGCTGCCCAACGACCAGCCGTCTACTGTAGATACGTGGATGACATCTTCGTGCAAATCAAGGACCTCCACGAACTACAGGAACTCCAGCGTCGCTTCATGACCTCCTCCGGACTTAACTTCACCTTTGAAAAATCTAACAATGGACAACTCCCCTTCCTCGACATCCTCGTAGCTCTGAACGACCATGGGTTCAAAACCACCGTCTACATTAAACCAACTAACACAGGACAATGCCTCAACGGCGATAGTGAATGCCCCCGCCGTTATCTTCTATCCTCCATCTCCGCCTATGTTAGGAGAGCCCTCACGCACTGCTCTACCTGGGCCGACACCCACCAGGAACTAGAAAGACTATCCCAAGTTTTAGTAAATAACGGATACTCCAACTCCGACATCTCCAGCACCATCAACCACCATCTTGAAAAATGGTACACCCAAAGCCCTCCCAACATTGACCCCCCCAATGAAATTAAGATCTTCTACCGCAATTACATGTCCTCTGAACACAAAAATGACGAGGCCGTCTTAAAAGAAATAATCTCCAAGCATGTCCACCCAACCAACCCGGAAAACAAAATCAAATTAATAATTTATTACAAATCCCCCAAGACCTCCAACCTCGTTCTCCGCAACAAACCAGCCTCCACCAAGATAAAGAGCCCGATGACCGACGATCACGTCATTTACCAACATACCTGTAATTATGAGGACTGTGGACCTCATTCCTATATTGGTATGACGCAGACTCGTCTTTCACGTCGGTTAACTCTTCACCTTCAGGCTGGAGCCATCAAAGACCACTATCTCACCCCTAACCACCCTCACCTCACACGCAACGAGTTAGAGAAACACACCACCATACTCGATAAAGAAAGTGACCCAAGGAGATTACCTATACTCGAAGCTTTATATATCCAAGCCTTACATCCCAACATCAACAACCAAACTCTGGACCTTCAGATCCTTCCTTCTGCCAAAAGGCACTACCCTACAGGACCTAACACCCCTCCTCGCCCCCCGGTGCCCTTGACGCAGCCCCCCGCGCTACCTCCTTCAGCTTCGTCTTCTGCAGGCGCCACACAACTTAGGCCACGCCCCTCGACACGCAGCCAATCAGCTTCGACCCCACCTACTGACCACCATCCCGCATCCAGTGCGCATGCGTGAAGCGGTTAACCCCTTTCTCTCTCCTAGTTTACGCTTCCACCAATAGCAGACTTTTGCCCCCTGTTTTCCGCCTCCTCTGATCCTCCACCCTCGGGACCAAATTCGTCGGGGTAACTTACCTATTTTAGCCATCCTGACTAAAACTCGGTAAACAAAAACGGTGTTCTCGGAGCAACGAGAAAAACGCCGGAAAGGTAACCCACACTAAACTATACATTACAGGAGGGCGTAATGCATAAAGCAATGAATAACACAGGAAGCCTGATCCCAGGCTCGACCACAGAAAACGCAGTTTCTTATGAGCCCTCAAGCGACCAAACTCGTCGGGGTAACTTACCTATTTTAGCCATCCTGGCTAAAACTCGGTAAACAATAACGGTGTTCTCGGAGCAACGAGAAAAACGCCGGAAAGGTAACCCACACCAAACGAGACATTTTAACACATTTTATACAAAGGGTGTGGGCAAAAATAGGGTTACCTGAACAGGAGGGCGTAATGCATAAAGCAAAAACCGGGGCAAAGGTAGCCATGACAGAGACTGGTGGGAAACTTACTCCAGGTTCTGCATAGACCCGCCGGGACCCAGCTCTGGAAAAAAAGAAAATTTCCAGGAATTAATGCTCATAAGGTTAACCCAATCATGTTCGCACACAAGTGTTAAATAACCCGCCGGGTAACGAGACGTAATACTCAACGACTACAGCTCGCTAC
>CM064571.1:1676482-1724245 GCA_032716605.1 Paralithodes platypus | reverse complement strand
GTGATTCTTGTGAAATTCGCGGGACGTCATGGCTGTGCACCCACTGCTCCGCCAAAGCCAATGAGGGGGTCCACAAGCAAGTCCCTCTTCCTTACGCTGTAGACCAGGATAGTCACAGGGACATAGCCAGTTTGGCAGTCGCACAGCACAAAGAATTTTATGCCAAAGCGATGTCTTTTTGAAGGGATGTACTGCCGGAAGCTGAGTTTTCCCCGGAACAGCCCAAGCGACTCGTCAATGACGACCTTGCGGAAGGGCTTGAAGTAGGAGGTGAAGCGTGTCTCGCATCATCTCGTACAACGTACTAATCTTCCACACGCTTGTCTGGGGAGGATGGACGTCAAGGTTGGTGACAAGATGGAGCGCTGCGAGGATATCAAGGTACCGGTCGCGAGGAACATATATTTCCCGAAGGCAGGGGTTTTTTTGGATATCAGGTAATTGGTGATTCCACATAGTCAGGCAACCTATGCTTCTTGACAATGAGGCATTCGCATGGTGAGTGCCAGGATAACACCATGAACTCTGTATGAGTCACTGGGGTCCCACTGCCTCATGTGGCCCTTGGTCACCTTGCCCCCAAAATTGGACCTGGAATTGGTGCTGCTTATTTGTCTCTTTGACAACATAGCCTACCACCTCCTCATCAAAGAAGGCCTCAAATCGTGTGTGTGGTGGAGCATTGGGGACTGCAGGAACACATTGGGGGTAATGCCTGAACCCCCGCAGTGCCTCATCACCAGCTGGCACATCAGGGTTGTAGCCATCCTCAGCAACTACGTCTTGCCACTGAAAACCGTAGAATGGGTCTTGTCCCGCTGATGAGGAGACTCCACCTGGTGGCCCCAGCACGCCCACGGCCAACTCGGGAGGCGCGCGCCCTAGGGCGGCGACGCGAGTCGGCCAGGGGGGCGGGCAGCACGACGGGCAGCACGACGCCGGGACAAGAGGATGGGTCGAGGGGTCGTCGATGTCCATATAGTCCTCGTCAGAGTGGTCATATGCCCTGACGGTGGACCTATGTAATCATGGAAGAGTCTTCCGAGAGGTGACTTAAGCACCAGTGGCCCCCACATAATCTGGCGGGGAACCAGGTGATGCGCGGGCTGGCGTGAGGTTGGGCGATTGGGGGAAGGAGTGGCAGGTGGAGGCTGTGTCCCCCCGACGGTCCTGGGCTCCTGGGCCTGCGACGAGTGAACAGAAAGCAATGTTGCACTGTCACTAGGCACAGGGATTGGTGATGCGAGCTCAAAGACTTCTTCAGGGAAAGATTGTGAAGGCGGGAGAGGTGGGGAGGACCGTGGGGAAAGTTGCGGGGACGTATGGCTGGGGCCGGCCGGGGTGGACGCCGCGGGAGCCTCAAACAAAACTCTCTTACTTTTCTTAATTTTTTTGGTATATTTCCTACCTTTCCCCTTTTCGGCAGAAGTATATATACTGTCAGCGCGGGACCTAGGAGGCAAATAGGCCGGAAAGTGGGGGGTCCGCAACCCATGGCAATGGTGGGGATGGTGGTGAGGGAAGAATGCGGGTCATACTTGGGTCATCTTGGGTGGCGGGGGTAGATAAGGGAGACAATGGCGGACGAGAAGGGTCACCACGCTGACCCTCACTCACAGCCTCATCCTCACAGCCTCATCCTCACCAAGTAGTTTTGCTTGTTCCCTAGCTGCCGCGGCCGCCTTCTCAAGTATTTTCTGCTTATACAAATGTAGCTTGAAAGGCGATTTACCTGGGGAAGGGCTTGGCGTCGTGGTCACTTCTGCGAAATTTGGTTGAGTGACCTTGAACTTCTCCCACTAACTACACTCTCTCACGTTCACTGTCTTGAGGTAAACCAGATTCCCTCAACAACTGGTACATCACCTTCATCACTCTCCTCACTGTCCGGTTCTCTCGCAAATCCCAGGAATTGCTCTTCTTTGTCACTCTCATGGCCATAATCAGCTCGACTTATAATTACTGGAGTCGTCAATGGACTTCATCATCCACATTCTGCTTGGCATCAGCTCGCTCATAACGTCTCAATGTCGTTTCAAATCCTCCGGGAGATAAACACATTTAGGTGATGGCGTCGGGGTAAGGCGCGACGAACTAGCAAGGGCGTCGTAGGAAGCACGGGATCGGACACAGCGGAATATCACTTATTGGCGTACTGTCCATGCTGGGCGTCGGGGTAGATACTGTTGCTGTGGCGTAGCTAAGATGGTGGCGACACCTACCGTACAACGATAACCAAAAATGTACGCGCGGCATTCGACAGCACGCCCTCAAGCAATGGGCGTTCAAGAGCCATTCCGGGTTGCGCGAGGAGAGGTTGGTTATGGGCGTTCAAGAGCCCTTCCGGGTTTGGAGGGGTTAGGACGGAGGCTGTATCCGGGCGATTGGCTCTGAAAACACAACAAAAGTACATAAGGCTAGCTCGCGAATATACTCTACATTAATCAACATTGTCAAAATGGTGCGCCTTACCTTGCCGCGTAGAGGCGTTTTGAGTAGAGCTTGTAGATGAAGTAGTTCCGGAGTTATGGTGATGGACAGTGGGGTAACTTTTTCAGCGTATTTAACCCTGCGCGTCGCCGCTCAACCGCGGCCCAGGCTACGCGAACGTTTAACTCGTAGCTTACCTGAATTATGGCGGGAAGCATGTGTTCGTGTTTTATTGTTATTATGCCACTCTATTATTGTGTATGATATTTCACTCACTAAATATTTTTTCTGAAGTAATTTGTGTCTCTGGCACTTATACTTAGTTTTATGTTGTATTATAGTAGTTATGATTATTTATATGGACTATGGTACTTGATAGTGTCATTTTCCCTTCTTGTCTTGTTAGGAATATATTTAGTGTCACTTTCACTTGTTCATATTGTTCTGAAGGAACTATTATTACTTAGTGTGTCTCTTTCACTTAGGGAACTTAGTTTATAGTAATTAGTATAGTAGTATGGATTATTTCTACTGGGACTGGGTAATTGATAGTTAATTGGCACTTCTTTACTTGTTAGGACTATATATTTAGTGGGCACGTTCACTTGTTCATATGGTTCTGAAGGCACTTTTAGTACGGATGTGTCTCTTTCACTTATACTTAGTTATATTATTATATATTATGGAGTGTCACTATCACTGTCACTTACACTTCACTAGTTGCCCGAAGAGTGTGGAAATAATGAAGCAGGTGCCAGACCACACAGTCCCACCCGACACTCGAGGCCATTGCCAAGTGTGGTTTTTGTGGGTTTGCTTGGTCGTCGATTGTGCGGGTGATCACACATAGCACCTCTTCTGCATCCTTATGTTCGGCTGGTTAGGACCCTGGAAAGGAAAGGGCGACGCAGCGGGCTTTCTGAATTTTTTCTTTTTTTTTGAAAGTCGGCACACCCTATGCTGCTCCCATTCATGCCTGGTCCTTGTAGTGGCCTCCCTGTTGTACCCCGCATTACCAGGAGCTCATGTATCAGCTTTTTGGAAGGTCCGCAGGCTCTTGTACTTGATGCACCTCAAACGGTAGATGTTGTACGTGTTGAGGACAGACATATCTACTGTAGCAGGACAAACTTCTTGTACCACCTGCAAGTTTTCGCAGGCAGTCTATGAAGCCCATCTGCATGTCGGACTTGTCGACGCGCGCATGTTCAGGTTTAGTCCAGAACAGCAGCTGGTTTTGTGATAGGGTTCTCGTTTTTTTTCGTCCACCTTCCTGGGGGACCATCTCTGCTTTGTGGCATGTATTTACCTAATTGTATTTACCTAATTGTAGTTTACAGGAGTTGAGCTAAGCTCGTGTTGTCCCGTCTCTCAGTCTACTTTTTAGCCAATTTTTTCTTGAAAATATGGATTCCTTGCCCCTACCACCTCCTCCTCCAGCCCATTCCATGTCATCTATAGGGAATCTAACAGTTCTGATATCGTTCTTGCAGGTAGGTCTTTTTACTTTGTCGCTGTGGCCTCTAGTTATTCCTGTATCCATAATTAATATATCCTCCCTATCCAGCCTCTCCAGCCCCCGGGTGCATTTGTACATCATTATCATGTCTCCCCTCTCTCTCCTCTTTTAGACTCGGTATATTTAATTTGTCTAGCCTCCCTTCATATGGCAGTCCCTGAGACTTGGAACCAATCTAGTAACTGCTCTCTGGATTCTTTCTAACTTGTGAATATGCTTCTTTAGATGCGGGGACCACAACACTGCTGCATACTCCAATCTTGGTCTAATCATACTCTTCATAATTTTCGCTACCATGGTCTCATCCAAGTAGTTCAGAGCAACTTTCATATTCCCGGCCATTGCATACATTCCGCTAAAGAGCTTGTTAATATGTTTCTCTGGCGACAAATTATCTTGTATAATCAACCCTACATCCTTTTCTTTTTCGGCCTTGCTAATTATATTATCTCCCATCCTGTACTCCCAATTGGTCTATTCACACTTCTTCCCATATTTAACACATGGGATTTACTTATATTAAATTTCATTTTCCACTTGGTGCTCCATTCGTATATTTTATCTAAATCCCCTTGCAGCTCCTCACAACTACTTTTAGTTGGTAGTTGTCTCATAATTTTTACGTCATCTGCAAACATTGACATGTAGGAGCTTATGCCAATCGGCAGGTCATTCACGTACATAAGGAACACGGGAGGCGCCAACACAGATCCCTGCGGCACACCACTCTCAAACCTTCCGCCACGATGAGTAAGTTCCTCTAATGTTGGTCCTCATTTCCCTATCTGTTAAATAGCTCTCCATCCATTTCAGCAAACTCCCCCTGACACATCCTAGCGTCTCAAGCTTAGATAACAATCTCTTATGTGGTACCTTATCGAATGCTTTGGAAAGGTCTAAGTAGACGCAGGCCACCCATCCGCCTCTTCTTGGAGTACATCTATCACCCTACTGTAATAACATAGCAAACTGGTAACACAAGATGTCCCTTCTCTGAATCCAAATTGCTTTGGGTTATTATCGTCTTTCTCTCCACATTTTCATCCATCTCTTCCTGATTAGCTTTTCACAAATCTTGCATACAATACTAGTAAGTGAAGCTGGTCTATAGTTTAGAGGGTCCTCAGGGTTTCCATTCTTGTATATCGGAATGATATTAGCTCTTTTCCATTCAACAGGAACCTGTCCTTTATCTAAGGAAGCTTGAATTATGTCCCTCACTGGCTCCACTAATTGCTCTGCACACTTCTTTAAAACCCAGGCAGACACTTCATCCGGTCCCATAGCTTTCCTTACTTCAAGTCCTCTCATCGCAGATAACAGCTCCTCTCTAGTTATTTCAATCTTACTAAGACCACTCTCCAGTACTCCCGCCTGTGGTTCGTCAAAACCTTCCTCTCTAGTAAAAACTGACCCCCAATTTGTTATTCATTACCTCGCACATGTACGATACATTTTCATACGTCCTAGCATCAACTCTTAATTTAGTAATTTGTTTCTTTACCTTCAACTTACTGTTTATATATTTATAAAATAATCTAGGATCACTTTCACATTTATTTACTATGTTCTTCTCATAGTTCATTTTAACTTGCCTAATTATGTTAACATATCTATTCCTCTCCTGTTTATATTTATTCCGATTACTCTCAGTGTTCCTTCTTCTTAATCTAGCCCAAGCTGCATCACGCCTACCCAAAGCTCTTTTGCATTTCAAATTAAACCAATCTTTCTGCTTAGTAAAATTTCCAGTTTTATATCTTGGGACAAACAGATTGGTTCCTACCCTATAAATTTCGAGGAATCTACTATTTATTAGTGGCCCCTCCATCATTGACGAACACGCCTATTACATAAGGCATCCTCTTCAAACACTAATCCGCCGTAGTTTGAATCTACCGCGCAGAGCATTTAAAAACTGAGGAGCCTTCATCATGGGCGCACGCGACCTCACTCATGGCTTCAGTCATTATGAATTGGGTTCTCACTACGAAAAAACTTCGTAAAAAATAAAAACAAAAAGAAAATAAGAATAACTATCTAATAAGCTTTCCATCATATCGTGGATGTACTTGTGTGGATCTTTGACCAGACGCTACTGCAGGCGTCATTCTTCCTTCTCTGCTCTGCGCTCAGCCTGCCCGGACCTGTCTCCCCACGCTCCGCGGGTTCCGCATTTGTTGCGTCCCTAGTGAGTTTTTTCTCATTTGTTTACTCCGGGATGTATCGAGTAAGGTTAGGATATGCGTAGCAGGAGTGTCCTGGGCTGGTTGCCCGCAGTGCAGTGTATTTTGGGTCGTATGTTTGGGGCATCTATTTCGGATGTACCCTCGTGGTCCTGTTGTGGACAGGTGAACTTTTTCACAGTTAGCTAGCTTTGTGATGCAGGCGGCTTTCATTACACAGTTATTGCTTACTTTTATTTTTGTGATGAGGTAGCGTATTTTTGGTGTGGTTACCATTGTATTTTTCTCCACTTAGTGAAGTTTTTTCTGGGTCCCGATCAGTTCTTCCCTTTGCCGGAAGTGTTTGCTAACAGTGGTGTGTTGGCGGTGGTTCCTGTTGTGATATAATTCAGTGCTTTTTGTTTATATTCCGACATGTTACTGTTATCCGTCTGCCTAGGCCTAGCCAGCCTCTCGTAGCTTTATCACATATACAAGTGTTATTGATTAACCCCTGGGGGTTAGGGAATAGAATATGCCCCACGTGCCTTCTGCGTGTCGTAAGAGGCGACTAAAGAGGTTGGGTCGGTGGGCTTGCGACCCCCACCCCGGAAAAATATCTAAACAAAGAAAAACGAACGAACAGCCCCGGGTGCGGGCGGGACCAACGTTGACGAACCACGACCGACTAAGACATGCCTTCGGACATTCTGAGAATGGCTACGTGGAATGTTAGTGCATGAATGATGGAACAAAAGAGAGAGAGGTTCTGGAAGTGTTAGTGAATGCCCGGCTGGATGTATGTGAATGACAGAGACCAAATGGGAAAGGTTCAGATGTGAGAGGAATGGGAATGTGGAATGGGTTGTGGTGCTGGGTGCGTGAAGGAACAGCGAGAGAAGGTGCATGTTTGTGTAAGTAGCAAATGGAAGGAATGTGTAAGAGAGTATGGTTGTGGGTTCAAGGATTGTGTGGGTGAGAATGAAAGTAGGAATACAAACGTGGTGATTGTATGCGTGTATGCCCCGACAGAGGATATACTTGAAAGAAAGAAAGAGGATTTCTGGATGAATGTGGAGGTGCCTGGAGAAGTTTGACAAGAACGAAAGAATATTTCTGATTGGGGATATGAATGGTAAGGTGGGTGATAGGAAAGTTGAGGGAGTGGTTGTGGAGGGTGGGGGGTACCATCAGAGGTGAATGGGAATGGTAGGCACTTGTGGACGTATGTGTGGGAAGGAGGCTGTGGATAGCCAACACCTTCTTCCGACACAGAATGATCCACAGGTACACGTGGAAACGGATGTTGACGATGAAAGATAAGACAGTGGTGGAACGAAAGTCATTGATTATGTATGTGTGGATGAACGAATGAAGAAATCTGAGATGGATGCTAGGGTGTATAGGGGTATTGGAGGGGGTCTGTCTGATCATTATGTAGTGGTAGCTAAGGTAGGATACAAAAGAAGTGGGTGAGGAGAG
This sequence comes from Paralithodes platypus, assembly GCA_032716605.1. Classification (NCBI taxonomy): domain Eukaryota; kingdom Metazoa; phylum Arthropoda; class Malacostraca; order Decapoda; family Lithodidae; genus Paralithodes; species Paralithodes platypus. Next base: position 1,716,649 of record CM064571.1, on the reverse strand, counting down.
CGGGAGGGAGGCGAGAGGAGGTGGAATGGTGAGGAGGGTGGAGAGGTTGCAGAGGAGGAAGTCAGGGGGAGGAGTACAGATCAGTGGAAAGACACTAGGTGGGTTCGACCTGGAAGTTATGGAGGAGTGGAGGAGATGAGCAAGGTGTTTAAGGATGAGATCTGTGCAGCATGTGAGGAGGTGTGTGGAGTGAGGAGAGGGAAAGGTACAGCATGGTGGACAGAAGAGGTAAGAATAGCTGTGGAAGAAAGAAGAAAGCATATGAGTGTGGTTGGGTAGTAGAGGGAATGAAGATTCCGAGAGACAGAAACGAGGCGGGTACGTGGAGAGTAAGAGGGTGGTGAAGAGAGTAGTGAAGGAAAGTAAGAGAAGAGTAGATGAGGAATTTGGAAGGAATCTGAGTGTAAAATGGAGGGAGAGTAAGAAACTGTCTGGAAAGAAGTCAAGAAAGTTAGGGAAGGTAGCAAGGGAAACAGTAAGGGTGTGAAAAGAATGGGAGAATGCTAGCCAGAAGCAAGAGAGAGTCGAAAGATGGAGGGAGTACTTCAGTGAGTTGCTAAATGAAAGGAATGAAGAGCCAGCAAACATAGCTGGATATGGTATGGGAGGGAGAAGAAGAGAGTAGTGAAGGAGGAGGTGGGGATGAGGAGGTCAGAAGTGTGGGAAGCCATGAAAAGAGTGAAGGGGGGGAAAGCACCAGGAACAGATGGAGTGTGTGGGGAAATGTTGAGGTATGGTGGTGAGATAGTGATAGAATGGGTATGGAAAATGTGCAAACTAGCATGGGAGAAGGGAGTGCACCCGATGACTGGAAGACTGGCCTAGTCCCTATATAAGGGCAAAGGGGAAAGAGGAGTGTATGGTAACCACCGAGGAATATGTCTTTAATCGTAGTAGGGAAGGTATACAGTAGGGTAGTGATTGAGAGAGTGAGAGTGAGAACGGAGAAATGGATAGGCGACGAGCAGGGAGGTTTAGGAAGGGAATGTAGATCAGATTTTTACCCTGAATTGTGTTGTGGAAGTATCTGGAGAAGAAACAAAAGGTGTATGTTGCCTTATGGACTTGGAGAAGGCCTATGGACAGAGTGGATAGAGAAGGTTTGTGGAAAGTACTTAGAATATACGGAGTAGAGGGCAGTTGCTGAAAGCAGTGAAGAGCATGTATGAGGGTGCAAAGGCGGCAGTACGTGTGGAGAGTGAGCAGAGCGATTCTTTGACTGAATGTTGGTTTTTTTTTTTTTTTTTTTTTAAGAGACAATGAATGGAGGAAGGGAAAACACAGAATAAACAAAAAGGGACATACGCCTAAAGGCATCCTATTCATAAATTGTAACAACTGGATTTAAACATTTGTTGATTGTAAGTTGTGGAAAGCAATTCGAGGGAAGTGAATTCCAAGAGTAGTAGCTCTGGGGATAAATGAATTCTGATAAGAAGAAGTTCTGCATTGTGGAGGAGAAAGTGAAATCATGGGCGCTCTCAGCTGCCTAGTTCTACGGGGAACGATGTGGAGAGGCGGCACAATTGAAGCAAGTTCCTCGGAACAATTGCTGTGAAAAATCTGTAGAATAATGCAAGGGATGCAACGTCTGTATGGCTAATGTAGAAGGTCCTGTGATTGCAGGGTTATTGATTAATCTAATAGCTTTATTTGAATTTTGTCCAACTGCTCAATGCAACCACTCCACTTCCACCCACAGAGGTGAACAGTAATCCATCTGAGAGCGCACATGACTTTTATATATTACGGCCAACTGCTCGTCAGTGTAGAATTCTCGAACTCTGTACAGGAGTCCCAGTTTTTTAGCGGCATTCTTAGCATATGTGCTAAACATAATGTGTCCAGCTCAAGTTAGTAGTTAATGTTACACCGAGAATGTCAATACTAGGGGAAGTGGGAATATTTACATCATTAAAAAATATATGGGAGTCAGTGAGATTCTGTCGGTTAGAAAATTGAATGTTGTTTTTCTGTGCATTAAAGGAAAACAGATTCTCTTGTCCCCATTCATTAATTCTAGAAAGGTCCTGGTTCAGAGAAATTGCAGTGTTTATTTTTGAATTTATAAGATCGGGTTGGGTGAAAGAATTGGTAAATGTGAAGGAACTGTGGAGTGTTGAGTCATCTGCGTTTGAAACAGGGGTGTGTGATGTCCCCGTGGTTGTTTACTGTATATATGGATGGAGTCATGAAAGAAATACTATCAAGAGCAGTGAATGTTGGTGTATCGCTGAAAAGGGAGGGAATTGAGTGGAAGCTACCTATACTGCTGTTTGCGGATGATACAGTTCTGATGAGTGATAATGAATGGGAGTTGCAGGGTCTGGTAAATGAGTTTGGAACAGTGTGCGAAAAACGGAATTTGAAGGTACATACGGGAAGAGCAAGGTTATGGTCTTCGAAAGGGGTGAATTCACAGAGTGTGAGGTGAAGCTGAACGGTCAGGCTATGGAGATCGTCAACTCTTTTAAGTATCTGGGCAGTGTGTTGAGTAAAGATGGGACTATGGATGAAGAGGTGCGGGACGGGGTACAACAGGGGAAGAGGGTTGTAGGAACGCTAAAAGCAGTAACAAGAAATAGGGTGGTCAGTATGGAAGTGAAGAAGTCCTTGCATGACAGTGTGGTAATCCCGACACTGACTTACGGAAGCGAAGCATGGACGTTGGTTGAGAGACTCAGACCAAGAGTGAGAGCAGTGGAAATGATTACTTAAGGAGTGCGTGCGGAGTTACATGGAGGGATAGACAGACTAATGAGGAAGTAAGAAGGAGGTGTGGTGTGGAGGTAGATGTGCTGGAAAGTGTGAAAAGGAACAACTTGAGATGGTTCGGCCATATGGAACGTATGGAAAGCGAGAGAATGACTAAGAGGGTGTACGAGAGCGAGGTGGAGGGACAGAGGGGGAGAGGTAGACCGAATATTTTGGATGGAGTGAGGAACTACATGAACGAAGCGGTGCTGTTGGGGGGAGGGGCGTCGACTGACTGGGGACAGAGGTGCATGGGGGCGGTTCGTTCGTGGCCACCCCTCGGGGATCACGGGTCAGGCAATAGATATAGATTGATTTATTTTCTAAATATGTACTACTGTGTCATGTGTATCCTGGTTTAGTTGTGTATTGGCTAATTCCACGGACTATTTATGTGTCCTGGGTTAGTTGTGTTTTGGCTAATTCCACGGACTATGTTGGGCCCGGCGTTAGTTGTGTTTTAGCTACGCCTCGGTCCGGTGTTGCGTTCAGATGGTATCTGGACGGGGTGGGTTTTTCCGGCGGGTTTTTCTCGGTTTCACCTTGATAACCCCGGCTGGTTGCCAAGTTTTGGCCACGCGTGGTTTAAAACAGGCTTGTTTCCCCGGCGAGTGGGTGTCTGTGGCTCCCAGGTCTGCGTCTCTGGGGTGCCTGTTTCAGGCTCCTTCTGATTCCCGGCGGGTTGGCTGTACCCATCTAACAGTGTTCATACGGACACGTGTTGTTTGTAGTTTTTTCGGTTTGCAAAGCCAATATAAAACTATGCTGTAGTTGTATTTCCTCCCCGGCGATCTGTTTCAAAGAAGTGGGGATAGGAACAATTGGGGTTAACTTTTAAACTTTAATTCACCCGGTGGGTGCAACCTGGAAGGGTGGGATGACCGAATTTGCAAAATTCAGTTTAGTTGACCAGACAATTGAGGGATGCTTTGTGTATCGCCTCCTTCAACATAAGGCGCTTTAGGGCACAATTGGGGTTAACGTTTTTTAAACTATTATTCACACCCGGCGGGTGCTTCTTGCACGGATGAGAATAACGAATTTACAATTCAGTTAGTTAACCAGACATTTGAGGGATACGTTTTGTATCGCCGCCTTCAACATACGGCGATCTAAAAAGATACTTCGGCAGAAGTTAGATCTCGTATATTTGTCAGGCTTCCCAGTTTTTTATCTACGAGATAATTCGGGGGCCGGCGTCTTTTTTAGGGTTTTTTTTCCAAGATTTAATCTGGAAACAAACACCACCGGAAAGACTTAATCACTTATAAACGCCATGATGGTCTTTATATATTATGTCAGAGGGTATTCATAAATCTTTTGGTCAAATTAAGATATTCTGAAATCCTTTACTTAGGAAACCCCACCGCGTAGCGAGCTGTGGTCGTTGAGTATTACGTCTCGTTACCCGGCGGGTTATTTAACACCTGTGTGCGAACATGAGTGGGTTAACCTTATGAGCATTAATTCCTGGAAATTTTATTTTTCCAGAGCTGGGTCCCGGCGGGTCTATGCAGAACCTGGAGTAAGTTTCCCTCCAGTCTCTGTCATGGCTACCTTTGCCCCGGTTTTTGCTTTATGCATTACGCCCTCCTGTTCAGGTATCCCTAATTTTGCGCACACCCTTTGTATAAAATGTGTTAAAATGTCTCGTTTGGTGGGGGTTACCTTTCCGGCATTTTTCTCGTTGCTCCGAGAACACCGTTTTTGTTTACCGAGTTTTAGTCAGGATGGCTAAAATAGGTAAGTTACCCCGACGAGTTTGGTCGCTTGAGGGCTCATCAGAAACTGCGTTTTCTGTGGTCGAGCCTGGGATCAGGCTTCCTGTGTTATTCATTGCTTTATGCATTACGCCCTCCTGTTATGTCTCGTTTGGTGTGGGTTACCTTTCCGGCGTTTTTTCTCGTTGCTCCGAGAACACCGTTTTTGTTTACCGAGTTTTAGTCAGGATGGCTAAAATAGGTAAGTTACCCCGACGAGTTTGGTCGCTTGAGGGCTCATCAGAAACTGCGTTTTCTGTGGTCAAGCCTGGGATCAGTCTTCCTGGGTTATTCCCGGCGAGGGGGGCTCCACACAGTTATTTTGTTTGGTCTTTACCTCCCGGCGACCTTTTTACAAAGAGGTCTGGGGCAGGTATAAGTGGTTTGACATTGCATATAAAACCCGGCGGTTGTACCTTCGGGTGGTTATATTAATTAAAATGTAAAACTTGCAAACTAAACAAACCAAAATTGGGACAAGGACAATATAAAGTCAAATTAAATTATCAAAATCGCTATGTGGAAACAACGTTTACTAAAATGAAAATTATTAAATAAAAGAACACAATCCACCACATAGGGTGTACATTACTACATGAGCAAGTTAATCTGTTTCCCAAGCAAACTAATCATTAATATTAATAATAAACTAATATTAACGGATTTGCGATTCGCGATAATTTGCCAAACAATTGATTGATACAATAGGGTATCACGGCCTTCAAGACGGCGATCTATGAGGGCTTCTGGCAGAAGCCGGATTAGAGATTAAGATAGGCTTAGACTTTTTATGGGATAAAAAGATGCCTGAATCTTACTAGTGTTTCAAGTGTAAAGGGATACTTGAAGGACTTCATCTTTAATAAAGATATGTTTCATCTTTATGAGGATTCAGAAGTTATGCTTAATTCTTTCGAACAGGTAAAAGATATGCTGAAATCCTTAATAAACAATTGGAACAATGTTGTTTGTTTGTTTAGTCTTTCCCTCCCGGCGACCTTTTTACAAAAAAGGTCTGGGGCAGGTACAATTGGTTTGACATTCCAGGGCGGAGTACCGGTGTTGCACCAGGTGACCAGGTAGTTCCCGGGGGCGGGGTAGTTTTCCCCCAGTCTCTGCCATGTCGGCACTTGAACCTCTCATTGCTGTATGTTCAACGCCGTTAAGATCAGGTATCCCTATATTATTTTTATTTGTTAATGAAATAATTTAATCACTGAATAATAATAACCATATATATTTTCTATGATTATATTAGGATAATATTGTGTTTATTTATAGTAATTTATTTTAATACAATTAAATATAAATTAAATTAATTTGTATACTTTATGATTTTGCTCACCAGCTCTGCTTTCAATGTGTTAATGAGCTATGGGAGCTTTTAATTATCATAAACCTTTACAGGGCTCTCTTTCAGAGAGTATACCGAGCTCGCAAGCGAGGGACAGCCACAGCCAAGGTGTATGGCGATACTCACAGTCCTGGCAGGACAGAACACATCCCTTTGTGACTCAACTAGTGCTGACGTCCACGGGATGCCGATGTACCATCTTCTACCCCAGTTTTAACATGGCAACATGTGGAGGTCCCGGCTTCGGCGGGATCTTCCCATGATAAGCCAGACTTAACGGATGAAGAACAACGATCTCTGGTCTCAGAGATGGAGGTTGAAGAGTCCAGTCACCTTCTAGGCGACTCTCAGGGTACTGTCGAATCTCCACGGAGTTCGTCATCGGCTAGGTATGTACCGGCGGAAGAGATTGATGGACTACTATTGAATGCACTTAATAGGTTCTTTGGCCCTACGCCGGAAACTCCTGATACGGGAGATCCCGCGATGTCGACGAATGTGCGACCTCTGGCTACATCCTTTGCTTTAGCTAAAATACCTAGCCATCCGCTTGTGTCAGACCCAATTTCCAATGTGCCAGGCACAACAGCTCTCACTACTTCCACTGTGCGAGTCATATCAGACATATCTCCCCCTCCTTTAGACAAGGCGCCAGTAAAAAAACAGGAGCTATGCCTCTTTTTACGGGCCTGATGAGTCAGGGGTAGCAATGTTACGGAAGGATGTTCATATTAAGGACATTCCAAGTTATTATAACCATGACTTATTCTTACCACCAAATCCCTCCAGAACGCCATTCTTGGTTCTCTCTTCCGGTTTTTGGTGCCGGCGGAGTCCCCTCTGCTTGGCTGCCATTAGCACGCCTTCCCCAGCTTACCTAGACCGCGAGTTTAGGTTAAGAGGAAAAGCGTTTAAACTGTTTTCGCAATATATGGTTCCCAGCAAGTAACAAAGTCTCTGTTACACTCTTCTCAGGCAATAGAAGCCGCGGAAGTCAGGAAAGCCATTGAACTTTCCCGGCGCTTGCTTCTCCAGACTTCCATCCAAGTCTTTAGGAGATATTCGGACGGCCTTATTAGAGGCAGTTCGAGCAAGGCAGGATCTGAGGATGTTCTTAGTGAAGAAACTTCTTGACCGTATTGCAAGCCAAGTAGTTCTGTCTCCAGTTCTAATTCCTTCTTTGATTTCACCAGCAGTTTGGAAGACTGTTTTCAATTTGGCACAAGCATTCAAGCAAGGTCCCTGCAAGCCCTGATGCCCTTGTTAGAACAAGGGATCAGGGTCTGGTGGTATCTGGGCGACTAACTGGTGGTGGCAGAAACAGAAAAGTTACGCATCAGTCATGTCTACGTTACGTTAAACCATCTCATATCTCTAGGATTCAAGGTCAACTTAGTAAAAGTCAAACCCTTGTTCCCCCACGAGTATTTCAGGGGATAGGGCGGGTCGAGGACACAGCTTCTCTCACTCTGAGTCAGAGTGTGGACACTCGAAACAGATTTCGCAAAAACTGTTTATGTTTCTCCACAGTCTGAATACGACACAGAAACTGGGAATCTCTAGTCGGTTCTCTCAACGGGGTTCAGCTAACTGTGAAGTTGGGCCAGTTGAAAGTCTAACGTTTAATCTTGGAGGGCAACAAATTTTTCCCACTATTACCGGCGGGGATAGTATGGCCTATCCCAACGTTATTACACAACTTACTAGCGGTTTGGGCGACGAGAGAAAGGTTGCACGCAGTCATGTCATGAACCTCTCCTCCGCCGTCGGTATGGGTGGACATGGATGCGTCAGGCACGATAGGTTGGGGCTTTTAGTCAAACCTCGGGCATCAGGGTCAAAGGTTTTGGTCTCATTTAGAAATCTTCCACATCAATGTCAAAGACTTACTAGTCCCCTTATCTGTCCTTCAGGCTCACGGCTCTGCTTTACGGGGCTAGTCGGTGGCCTTCAGAATGGACAATCTGAATGTGGTTCACTGTATTCAGAAACAAGGGTCAATAAGATCTCGGAAGTGGCTAAACGTGTCAGAAAAGATTTTTATACTAGCCAACAGGCTGAACATTCATCTTCACGTATCTTATCTCCCAGGCGTTGCAAACGTCTGGGCAGACGCTCTGTCTCAGAGACAAAGCACTTCAGTGGAATGGGCGCTCTTGCGTGTGCGGAGCATGACCATCCACAAGTGGATTTGTTTGCGTCTGAGAAGACTTGCAAACTCCCACTGTACCTCACCCGCCGGACGATAACGCCGGCGGGCGGACCTGACGCTCTGATGACGGACGAGAACAGGTTGAGTTCCATTTATCTATTTTCCGCCGCCAGACGCGTCTCTAATGTGCCACGTAGTCAACAAACTACAGGATTAGCGAGGCGTAGTCTCGCTAATCGCGCCCCTGTGGCCGGTGCAGTTTGGTACCAGCATTTGTACACGTGGTGCCCGCACCCAGTGTCACTCCCGGTCGGGTTGTTCCACTTAGAACACAATTGGCAACCTAGAAACCTCGCGGACTTGTTCATTATGGACATTCAGGAGGCCAAGTGGCTAGCACCATATGGTAGCGACGTGACCAAGATATTCACGAATCAATATACCCAGTCTACAAAGCGCCAGTTTCAATCGCATTGGCAAGCTTTTATGTCTTGGATTCTTAGAACAAACCAAACTGTGCCCTCGGTGGCGTTGGTTGTTAATTATTTCTTAGAACAAACCAAACTGTGCCCTCGGTGGCGTTTGTTGTTAATTATTTAATGTATCTGTTCATGCAGAAACATTTATCTGAAATTGATTTATGAGGGCAGGTTTTAAACTCCGCCCACCTCCCCGTCAGCTCAGGCCTACATGGTCTCTGGACAAAGCATCGTAGTTATTCTCGTTCCCGTATGTACCAAAGACTGCAGATTTTACAAAAGGGCAGTATTCCTTATGGCTTTGGCTACCGGGAACAGAGTATCTGAGCTGGCGGCGATGAGCAACACACCTATTTGCCTCAGGTTTGATAGGCTTCATGAGTGTATTCACATTGCACCTTCCCCAGGATTCTTAGCCAAGAATGAGCACAGTGAACACGTGTTTTCAGAGTTCACGGTGCCGGCGTTAAAAAGGGGAAAGGTGCACCATCTTTTTTGCCCAGTGCAAGCTCTAACCAAATATTTAAGAGTGGCACCTCTAAATCACCAGGGTGCTTTATGGGTCGCAAGTCCGGGTGAACGCTTGATGGAGCGTACACTGGCTTCTCTCTTGGTCAAGGACTTTAAAGAGAAGAATCCCGGCGTTGTGGGTAAGACCCACGATTTACGCAAGGGGACAGCCTCTTTACGTTTCCTTAATAATCTTTCGGTGGAAGTTATTAAGTCCACACAGTTGTGGGCCTCTAATCAGGAGTTTTTTGACGCGATACCTTTCAGTAGCTCTGGACAAACCTTCCTTGCCATGTATAGCTTTACGGCAGAGGGTCTAGGTGGCCCTTATAGTCACGTTTTGTTTAATTTCAAGAAAAAGGGGGGGGGAGGGTGCAGTCAGTGTGACATAGGACACCCTAGACCCCTCCGGAGTATGTGTTCGGAACATACGAGCTGGGATACTGTTTGTAGGCATTGTTTTATAAAATTTCTCTGTAGTATTTATTGCAGGAAATTGTGCTAAAGGCCAATAGTAGTGTTACAACAATTCTTGTTGTAAGTGAAGCAATAGATTTTTGAGAAATCTCGGTAGTTGCAACTACGACTTTTACTTTTGAAGTAATTACTTCTCCATAAGTACACGAGTTCAGTACTTCTATGAATGTACAAGAATTCATTTATGTTTGGTTATATTTTTAGGAATATATCCACTAGTTAATGGGGTTTATATGTGCACATGTAAACTTATAAGTTTTTAGTTTTCACCACTTACTTTAACCCTCCAGCCCCGGCTATGTATTATATATATATTCCTCGAAACCCGGGTGTTTTGGCCGAAAAACGTCTAGGCTAGGCTACCGTATATTCGTTAATCAGACTGCTTCCCGCATTCCCGTGCATCCCCAAGCGTAGCTGTGTTATTTACCTGTAGAATGGCATTAAGTAGAGCTCTCTAAGTCAACTGGTTGAGCTGTGATGATGATTTCATTGGAGATAACTTTATGGCCAAAACAGCCACTTTACACCACTTTTCGATACTTAACAACAACATACAGGCACACACGAACAAGCGACGCTCTGCTTCTTGTGGCCGGAGATGCGGGGCGTCGGTCCAGCCGGCTGTTGTTTACATGCGTCGGACCGACGCCTCGCACACGAAGCTCACAGGCTTTCAACCACTGGGCGTTCAAGAGGCCTTCCGGGAACCTGTTATATGCTTTTTTATGGGCGTTCAAGAGCCCTTCCGTGGTGAGAGGGTTAAGTGGGGTGCCTTCTTAACTAGCAGATCTGTGTACAGAGTCTCAGAGTTAACCCTTTTTCAAGCAGGCTTCTTTGAAGCACGCTCCTGCTTGTACCCCTTTTTGAAGATTTAGGCTGTATAAAGTTTATGCACCCGAATATCTCTTTTTTACAAGAGTAAGAATACTATGTGGTTGTTTGATTATCTGCTTTTCTAGAGTTATGATATGATTACGAATGTCCCCCTCCAGTCTTAGAAATCAGGCATGTTCGTCAATGATGGAGGGGCCACTAATAAATTATAGGTTTGACTCCTGTAAGGAGATAAAGAAAACCTAATATTTAGTAGTGGCCCCGTAATCATTGACGACTGGGGCCCTCCCGACCATCCCCTTCCCATTCGTTGATGTATTCAGGATTTTGGTTTACTTGATATGTCAGTGAAGGAAGAATGACGCCTGCAGTAGCGTCTGGTCAAAGATCCACACAAGTACATCCACGATATGATGGAAAGCTTATTAGATAGTTATTCTTATTTTGTTTTTGTTTTTATTTTTTACGAAGTTTTTTCGTAGTGAGAACCCAATTCATAATGACTGAAGCCATGAGTGAGGTTGCGTGCGCTCATGATGAAGGCTCCTCAGTTTTTAAATGCTCTGCGCGGTAGATTCAAACTACGGCGGATTAGTGTTTGAAGAGGATGCCTTATGTAATAGGCGTGTTCGTCAATGATTACGGGGCCACTACTAAATATTAGGTTTTCTTTATCTCCTTACAGGAGTCAAACCTATAATATTTACCTTGTACGTTCTGTTCCTTCAAAATAAGATCCCAATCTACTCCCTCTAAATATCTTTTCAAGGATACATAATCAGCTTTACTATAATTTAATCTGTCATTTATGTAGCTATTGTCTAATCTATTGGCATTACTCGAGGTCAACTTCCATTTTAGTAATAGGTGATCACTTTTACCTACAGGACATAGATAGTTTATATCACTAATTTCGTGAGGATCCTTTGTAAAAATCAGATCGAGTTTAGAAGGTTCGTTATTACCCCTCATTCTTGTATTTTCCTTCACATGTTGTGCAAGTACATTTTCCGTAACCAACTCCACTAGCCGACTTCCCCAAGGTCTCTGATTTGGCCCTGCATCTCCCGATTCCCAATCAACCTCACTACAGTTGAAATCTCCTACCAAGATCAATCGATTCTTCCTTAAAAGCAATCTTCTCAACGACTGAATCATATCCTCGACCATCTCCTCAAACTCCAACTCCCTCCATGCTCTGGTCTTTGGTGGCATGTAAGCTACTGCTATGTCTAGCTTTTTTCCTTCTATATCATTGAGTTCAACTGCCATTATTTCTGCCTTGTCATTATTTAACTCCACTTGCTTTGCTGTCATAGGGTTCTTAACTAATACTGCCACTCCACCTCCCCTTTTTCCCTTTCTATCATATCTCCATATATTATATCCTTCACTAAACACTATATTGCTGTCAAAGTCCTGGTTCAGCTTTGTCTCCGTCAAACAGACTATCTGTGGTTGATCCTTTCTTAATATATCATCCAATTCTACCTTTTTACTGTTTATTCCATCTATATTAGTGTAGTAGCACAGTATATTGGAATCCTCCTCCTTGTTTCTCTTCCCTCCCTGCCTCCCATCAGGTTCACCTCCTCTTCCATCCCCTCCCTGACCTACCTCCACATTCCCTGCTAGTTCTATTCTCCTCCCCCCCCCCCTCCACGATCTCCCGCCCCTCCCTCACCATCTCTCCGTCCTCGGGCTGATCCACTACCTGACTCACCGTCTCCATCCCCTGCTCCTCCCTCACCATCTCTCTGTCTTCGGTTTGATCCACTACCTGACTCACTGTGTCTATCTCCTGCTCCTCCCTCACTATCTCCTTGTCCCCGATTTGATCCACTACCTGACTCACTGTCTCCTTGTTCATTTCTCCTCGTATTTTCCGTTCTTTCTGACTCTGAGTGTACCACTTCTTTAGTTTCCCTTCCTTTACTCTCCAAAAAAAATCCTTTTCTCCTCATCTGACAATTTTCGATTTTCATCATCAGCCCTTGCTTGAACTTCTCTCAACTTTTCCCTTTCCTCTATGCTTAAGTCCTTTTTCACCCTAATATGTTTCATTCCAGTACAACTATTTAGCCTCCAGCTTACAATGGTTAATGCTTCAACCACTGACCTAGATTTAAACTCTGCTTTTATCGGTCTCATCTCACCCTTTTTATATCTTCCTAGCCGTCTTACTTCGTCCAGTTCTCTCCCCCAATCACAGCCTTCGTCTAGACACTCCAATATTTTCTTTACTTTGTCCTCATCCCTTCCCCTTCTCTCCCTCATATCTGCTAAATGTTCTTCAATGTCTCCAAAAATTATTATGCTTTTACCTCTATCTACTGTTTCCCTCACTACCTTTTCCTTGCTCTTCAAAACCTGCACTACATTCTTCTCAAACTCTCTTTTCTCTTTTTCTCTCTCTTCCACCTGCTCCTTCATGATTTCTTCCAATGCATCCACCTTAGCATTCCCCACCCTTGTCCACTCATTTTTCTCCTCACTTATTACTCCCTTTACTTTCTCACTTAAATGGCCCTCATACTCCTTTAGCTGCTCCTTGAGTGCCATGTTCTCTGCCTCCAGCTCATCTACTTTCCTTATCACAGCATCTAGGTTAGCAATTAATGGCCCATCTGCAGTTGCTACTGAACTGGCTCCACATATTTCTGTCAGTGACTCCACCTTCACACCTATATCTCTCCTCCAATTCTCCATAACTCCCTTCCATCTTAACAGACCCATCATCTGTCTCTTCACCACAGTCAATTGATCCTCCTCTTCATTACCCTCTGCCAGAAATCCCTCAAATTCATAGCTCTCTTCATCTCCCAATAAACTCTGCCTCCGTTTGCCTTGGCCGGCCATTGTTTATATTTATGTAGCCTACAGTTAAAAATATACAAAACACTTAATAAAATTACAGTAAAATTAAACTACTACCTGGGATAAACCCAGGTAGCGCCACCCCCGTTTGTGTCACCCTATCTTGAAAAAAGAACAAATGGAAAAAATAAATAGAAATGGGTGTTTGCGAGGTCACCACGAGCAGGTGGGGTACGACTTGATTACCTTCCTAAGAAGGTAACCCAACCGAGGTGTCGCAAGTACTAGGCAAAGATGAAATTGAAAACTTTAACCGTGTTTTGGGCCTTCAGCAGTAGCAGATACGTCACTCGGAAAACTAAACCTCATTGGTTACGATACTGCCACTGCGCAATGTGGTGAGGAGGTTGACCTTGCGCTGGTCATGCCAGTGGATGGAGAGGATGGGGCCACTCTTCTTATGGAAGATGTCCGTCTTCTTAGTTTTGGTTGGGTAGGCTGGCATGCCCTTCCTCTTCCCCTTCACTGTGCCGACAGTTCCGGTCTTGCGGTCATGGAGGTACTTGGCGAGGATAGGCGACGTGTAATAATTGTCGGTATAGAGGACGTGGTTGTCATGGAAGTACCTCTCCATCATCCTCTTTACCACAGCGCCGCCAAAACCAATGAGGGGGTTAATCTCCACCTCACCACCCTTGCCGCTGTAGACTATAAAGTCGAGCACATATCCCGTCTTGCAGTCGCAGAGGACGAAGAGCTTGATGCCGAAGCGGTGTCTCTTTGACGGGATATACTGTCGGAACTGCAGCCTACCACGGAACAGGACCAGAGACTCGTCGATGTACAGCTTCTGAAATGGAATCAGGTAGGTGGAAAACCGATGACGTATCATGTCATACAGTTGCCTGATCTTCCAGAGTGTGTCGGGCTCGTGGACATGCATGTTATTTGTCAGGTGGAAATATGAGAGGATGTCGAAGTACCTATCCCTTGACATGAATTTTCCAATTGCTGGAGTCGTGAGGTCGCCAGTTATCCAGTAGTCGGCCAGAACGTGCTTCTTTATGTGTGTCATCAGCATTGTGAGTGCCAAGAACACATATAATTCTGCCACAGTGAGAGCTCTCCATGCCACCATCTTGGCACTTGTCTTCCTGCCAAGAAAGTTTGAACAGATAGCCTGGTGGTGATTTGTCTCTTTGACAAGGTATTCCATGACTTCATTGTCGTAGAAGCCACAGAAAAGTTCACTGGGGGTGGCATTTGGGCCACAGGGATATGCTGGTGACACCCCAGAACCCTGTTGTACCTCGTCAAAGGCAGGAAAATCTGGCACAAAATCCGCCCCATCTGACCACACAAACATTTCAGCAGGTCGAGGACGAGGACGTGGAGCTGCAGCAGGCACACGCCCTTGGCCACGCGGATGCCCAGGCGGACGCCCTGCACGCCCACGCCCAGGCCCAGGCCCAGGGGCAGCGGCGTCAGCAGGCTGACCACGTCCACGACCTCGAGGTCCTTTGACTCTTCTTGTCGGGACTCCCTCTTCCTCTTCCTCTTCCTCAGGCAACGTCAGGTCATCTGGGGCAATGTTGGGGTCGTCAGCATCCTCTTCAGGAGACAACTCTGGTGAAGAATAGACCGGGCGTCGGCGGCGTGAGGTTGCGGGAGGTTGAGCAATGGGAGCCTCGGCCTCGGGAGTTGGGCTCCTTTTGCGGCTAGCCGTGGACTTTTCCGCAGGAAATAAGGACCTACGATGCGGGGCCTGTGGTGACACACTGTGGGAGGCCAATGGCGCACTTGTAGAGGCCCTTTGGTCATCCTGAGGGACAGATGAAGCCGAGGGCTGTGGGTGGCCGTCCCGGGTCAAGGCGTCGGGACAAAGGAATGCGGGTGGTTGCTAGGCCTGGGTCGGCGTCACTCTCACTATCTACGCCTTCCCTCACTTTTTCTGCCTCCCTGCATGCTTTCTTGGCTGCACTTTTCACTAAAGACTGTTTATAGAAGTATTTACCCACTTTCAAGGGCGTACGGGCAGGCAAAGGGGAAGGTCCTGGCATAGGGCTAGGCCTAGGCCTACCCTGACCTACGAAACTAGGCGAAGGGGTTGGCTCTAGCACACTTGGTACTTCAATAGCACCTTCCTGCACCAGTTCCACATCAGGATCATCACTACTATCACCCCCCTCAAATAAATCAAAATTGTCATCAGCACCAAATCCCACAAAATCGTCAATTTCGCTCCCACTTCTACTCTGAATATAGAGGTTTTTGTCCACAGAGCTTTCACCACTGCTCAAATCCGGGTTGAAAAGTTCACGTTGTATTGCACTATCACTTAGCAAACGTGTCACTTTCCTTAGGTAGTTTCTTTTTCTTCTCGGTTGGCAGAGGCGTAGATGTTGCAAGCGGGGTAGTACTGGGACGCGCGGGAGATTGCACAGTATCGGACGCGTCGGAATTAATTTTTTTGCTGTAGCTCGCAATGGCGGCAACGTAGGAACTGATAAGCGTGGTAGTTGAGGCTTGGTGGCGCTACGATCGCCCCCGCAAAGTAAAATTTGCCCGCGCGAAATTTAAAGCACGCTTTCAAGCAAATGCCTTAGGTAAGGCATACCGGGTAGCGGCCCTTCAGCCGCGCTGTCCTTACCTAAGGCAGCTCGGGTAGGAAGGGTTAAAAAGAGGTTGAGTCGGTTCAGACTGACGCCAGTAACCCCCTGCCACAAAGGGCTGGGAGTCTGGAATTACTTGAGAAGTCAGTTGTGAGCCCGACGGATATCCCCTGTACTGGTCGGCCAGAACCCTACACGGGCCTGCCGACCTAACACTACGAGGTACATAATTCACTTTAGGTATGGCAAAGGTAACATTGGGAGGCACACTCAAGGATTGTTCAAGACAAGGTGTGGATTCCAATACATCAGACCCCACTTCTGAGTCCCCAGATTCCTGTTGAGGCGTGTCAGAGGTAGGGGTAGGGGGCGGTTGCTGAGGGGTGTCCCTCCGGCTGCCGCTGCTTGCCTGACTCGTTGCTCCCCCAGAGTTCTCTCTCCTGCGTTTGGTAGACAGGGAAGAGTGTCTAGACTGTTTGCGGGGGTATCTAGATCTTGACCTTGACTTCCGCCTCGGAGAGGGTGATCGTCTCCTCTTGGCACGGTCGGAGGGGGGAACCTCGGTGACATCACTCTCACTGCTACTACTCACTACCTCTTTGCTGAGGGCTTTCGACTTGACTTTGGGTCTGACAGATTTAGAGGAACCGGGTTTCACAAGGGGTGACTTTATAATAAGTTGTTCCCATAGAACTTCATCATCACAGTGAAGTGCCTTATGGGCCGTGTCTTTGGCATAAGAATTAAATGTACTCTTAATTTCTTGTAAGGCCGCTAGGCACGATAAGTCTTTGGCATAAGAATTAAATGTACTCTTAATTTCTTGTAAGGCCGCTAGGCACGATAAGTCTTTGTTAGTAACTAACGCGGTTTTCAAATCAGAGCAAATTGCACAGCGTTTAGATAACCGCAAGCCTCGGGAACGATCCAAGCACTTGACGCACTTAATGCAAAGTTTGTGAGCAAAAATTGGCAATAGAGAGCAGGTAGGAGTAATGCATAGTTCAAACCTCGTCATGGTGCCAATAAAGGCTTAATCTTATCACTCTTGTACACTCGACTTGTGGCGCCGCAGGGCGAGAAAATCTAATCGTGTAACTGGGTCCGAAATTATTGAAACCTCGTCTTTCTCCTCCTGATCCTCCTGAGAAGACCCCGCCGAAGCTGGGGTACCTTGCTGCCAAGATAAGTCAGGAATAGAGGATGGGATCGCCGCGTCCCTGTGGACGTCAGCTACTGTGTGACTCGTTTGAGTCGGAAGTGGGTGGTCAGACCCTGGCTGAGCAAATCGCCAAACACCGAGGCCCTGGCCTACACTCTCTTGGGAGTCTGAAACATTCTCAATCACTGATCCCCCTGAACTCTCCAATTCCAGGGTTAAAATATTAATGGGTAAATCCTCTTTAGGGACAGGCACCGCACTGGACCCTTGAGACCTAACACAAACTCTGTCTGGGGTAGAGGTACGATGAGAGGCACTAGAAGCTGGTGAATGTAGGGAGGTCTTTCGTTTATGGGAATCCTTTTTTGAAGATTTATGGCTACGGTGTGACCGTGAACTACTCTTTGATTTGGAGGATTCATCGCCGTGACCACTGGTGGAACTTTCCGTCCTACTCTTCTTACTCGATGGTGAAGAGGCAAGACTAGATGACTGGCGTCTGAGAGGTGACCTAGACCGAGATCTCGCCCGAGACGAGGAGGCGGACGCCGGGGGTGTAGGCTCTCTTGGACGTTTCGGAGTAGCAGCAGAAGACACAGAACCCTGACCAGTCTCCGCCGGCTTATGACAAGTGACTCGAGAGGAACGTTTAGGGGGAGGGTGTTCAAAAAGCAATCTATCCCAAAGAGGGACGTTGTCACATTGAAGTGACTTATGAGCAACAATCGTAGTGTATGCTGACATCTGTTGCCTCACTTCTCTTAACGCGACCGCCGCGGTCTTATCATTGTCGCATAGGACCTTGACAGCTAATTGGGAGCAAAAAGAACAATTACGCATGACCCACAGACCCCTTGAATGGTCTAGACATTTAACACACTTTATGCAAAGAGTATGCGCAAAAATAGGGATACCGGCACAGGTAGGGGTAGTGCATAAAGCAAAGACTGGGGCCAAGGTCGCCATGACAGAGACTGGTGGGGAAAACTACCGCCGGGTCTGTATTGGTCCGCCGGAGCCCAGCTCTGGAAAAAAATAAAATTTCCAGGAACTAATGCTCATAAGGTTAACCCAACATGTTCGCACACAAGTGTTAATAACCCACCGGGTAACGAGATGTAATGACACAACGATCACAGCTCGCTACGCGGCGGGGCTCAGAATATCTAAACATATCTTTTTAAGAAAGTGAAGAATACCCTCTGACATAATATAACGGTCCAGCATGGCGTTAATAGTCTTTCTGGTGGTGACTGTCTCCAGATTCAATTTTGGAACAAAAACAACCCCCCATAAAGACACCGGCCCTTGAAATATTTTAGTAGAATAACACAGGGCAGGCTGATACGAGATCTGATTTCTAACGAATTGTCACAAAAAGATCGCCGTAAGTATGAAGGCGGCGATACCTATACGTATCCCTAAAATAAGTGGTTAAATCGAAATTGAATTGTAAATTCCTTATTACCTCCGCCCAGGAGCACCCGCCGGGTGTAAAAACGATGTTAACCCCCAATTGAACCTTCAATCGCCGTAAGTGTAAAGGCGGCGATACATAACGTATCACTTAAAATGGATCGGTTAACTAACTGAATGACTTAGTTGTTCATCCCACCCTACCAAGGTACACCCGCCGGGTGAGATGTCAAAACGTTAACCCCATAAGTTCCTGTCCCCACTTCTTTGTAAAAGAACGCCGGGGAGGAAAGCCCTTAACAACAGCTAGGTTTTTTCTTGTGGTTTGTAAAACCGGGTAGAAAAACTTCATAACATATGTTCGCATGAACAATGTTTTTTTGATGGGTACAGCCATTCCGCCGGGAATCAAAGGGAGCCTGAAAACAGGCACCAACACAGGAGACGCAGTCCTGGAGAGCCACAGACACCTCATCGCCGGGGACACAAGCCTGTTTTGAAACCACGTGTGGCCCAACACGGCTCTCGGCCGGGTTTTTTTCATGGTGAAACCGAGAAAAAACCCGCCGGAAGGAAACCCACCCCGTTCAGACACCATCTGAACGAACAACGGACACGAAGGAAAGCCACGCACGACTAGCCTAAGTCCACACAATAATCCGTGGAATTAGCCAATACACAACTAAACCAGGAAACAAACATAGTCCGAGGAATTAGCCAATACACAACTAAAACCCGGATACACATGACACAGTAGGGCATATTTATAAAAATAAACAATAACACTTGTACATGTGGCATGTAGCAGTAACAAGAAATAGGGTGGTCAGTATGGAAGTGAAGAAGTCCTTGCATGACAGTGTGGTAATCCCGACACTGACTTACGGAAGCGAAGCATGGACGTTGGTTGAGAGACTCAGACCAAGAGTGAGAGCAGTGGAAATGAATTACTTAAGGAGAAACAAAACTCCGCACAACACAAAAAACACCCACATTTCATAATTTCACCACCATCAGACAAGACCGGGCTGTCGGCGGGGGCGGTGGACTCATCACCCTGGTACACAAAGAAATATCATACATAGTAACCAGTGTACAAACCAAATCACTCCTCCCCCCAAATGATAACACAACAGAAATACAGTCAATTAAAATACGCACTGGCAACAACTCCAACATAACCATCATAAACACATACATCCCTCCCCAAACATCCCCTACAGTACCAAATGAATACAGACCACACTTACAACACATCACAAACACCCCACACACCCCACACATCATCCTGGGTGGTGACTTCAACGCCAAGACGTCGGCCTGGTTTGTCGACAACCCCGACACAGACAGAGGGCTGGTACTACAAAACCAAACCGATAACCTCATCATCCTTAACGACATCCATCAACATACCCATATTCCTCACCAAGCCCTCTATAACCCATCATCTCCAGACATAACCTTTTGCTCCCCAGAACTCGCCCCCACAACATCCTGGAGGGTGGTCAGAACCTTAGGCTCTGACCACCTCCCGATCATTATCACCACCAAAACCAGACTCACCCCAGCTAGCCACAAACACACATACACCAATTATAAAAGAGCTAACTGGGAAGCATTCACAAATGAGACAGAACAACACTTCACAACTCTAAACAGTACACCCATCACTAACATCAACAATGCTGTACACATACTCAATAAAACTATCCAAAACGCTGACAAGAAACACATTCCAAGAGGTAACAGAAAAAGACACAACCCCAACTTCACACCAGAAATTCAAAACCTCATCAGACAACGCGACATACTGAAACACTCCCCAGCACCCCACACACAGACATCACACAACAAATTCAAGCACTCAACACCCAAACTAACAACAAAATACAAGAACAACAAAAACTAAATTGGAATAACTTCCTACAAACACTTGATCACAAAACAAACCCCAAAAAACTATACAAAACACTAAACAGCATCACACTTTCCAACAGCAACACAACACAATCACATGCTGCAATCACAACAACAGACTCTACTCCTTCATGTAAACAACAAGCAAACACTCTCATCAATCACTTTTCACATGTCAGCCACCTAAAACCTCACAAAGACGACCGACGTGTCATCCGACGTAAGAGACAATTCCCCACAGACCCTGACTATACACCCTTCACCAATCACCAGACAAAGCATATCATCAACAATCTCAAGCACTCACCCGCCTGTGGCCTAGACAACATAAGCAACATACACCTCAGACACCTGGGACCACAAGGCATACAAGCACTCACTAACATATCAAACTACAGCTATTCACACAACACAATACCAGACATTTGGAAGCATGGTATCATCATCACATTCCCCAAACCCAACAAAGACCCCACGCTACCCTCCTCGCACCGCCCCATCACACTCCTTTGCTCCCCCTCCAAAGTCATGGAACGCCTAGTATTACAACTAATTACACCTGACCTACCCCTAGCTCCAACACAACATGGCTTTAGGCCACTGCACTCCACAAAACACTCTTCTCACAGACCTTCCACAAAGAGCTTTCGACGGCATCAATTCAGCTAGACCACCACACAGATCACTATTAGCCACACTCGACATTAGTAAAGCCTTCGATGCCATCCCCCGCCACAACCTAACAAAACAAAATCTACAACACAAACATGCACAACAACACAAAACGGTGGCTGGCCAACTTCCTAGCAGGCAGATGTGCACACGTATCTTTTGCCGGTCAGTCATCTAAAATCAGAAAACTTTCCAAACGGAGTCCCACAAGGATCCGTCCTATCGCCCGCACTCTTCAATCTGTACATGCACGATATAACTACACCCAATACGCCCCAAATAAACTTAGCCTCCTATGCAGATGACATAACACTCACATGCACACACCATGACCCAAAAAGAGCAACAGATCTCCTTCAACCCTATCTCAACACACTACATGGCTGGTGCACTACAAACAGACTTAATCTAGCCCCAGCCAAATCCACCGCAACCCTGCTCACAAGTTGGACAGGAGAACACGAATACATCCCTCAACTCACCATAAACAACACACCCCTAACACATACACACACACACCCAAAATCCTAGGAGTAACATATGATACTCATATGACATTCAAACAGCACACCACAAACATTAAAAAGAAACTGACACCCAGACTTAACGCCCTCAGGTCACTTGCTCACACAAAATTTGGACACAACAAAGAAACTACCACCACAGTATATAAACAATACATAAGATCAGTGATGGAATACGCAAGCCCAGCCTGGGCTTCTAACCTAGCTGAAACACATCATAAGACCTTACAGACTATTCAAAACAAAGCCCTGAAGATCATTACAGGCTGCACAGCTACTGCACCCACAGATCACCTACATCAAGAAACCAAAATCCTCAAAGTCAAAGACCATCTGGACATGAGAGGCACTCAATTCCTGGCAGCAGCCTCCACGAACCAAGACCACCCACTAAACTACATGGCAACACACACCCAGACACCAAGAAATATCAAAACAAACACCCAGCACACGGTATCACACACAATTATTGTCCTCTCTCTCCTCTCCCTCCCTGCCCACCCCGAACCAACTTCCAGAAGCACATCCATACTCATATCTCTCACCGATCCATCCACTCACTCACAGACAACACGCAGCTGCATGCACGACCTCCCGAATCCATCCTTCGAATCCTCCCTTCCTCGCGAGGACAGAGTCCACCTGGCCAGGCTGAGATGCGGACACCATCCAGCTCTCCTGAGCTATCAGAAGAGACTGGATGACTCCGTTGTCGACACCTGCCCGGGATGTAACACAGCACCCCATACCATTAAACAACATCATAGAAGACTGCATTTCACACACAACCACTTACGCCAACAACACAATCTACACTCAATGAGAGCTCTGTGGGAAAGCCCGATCGTGGCCATGGCCTTTCTCAGGGACTCGGGGCTGTTCGGCCAGGCAGCTTAGGGAACAACAACAACAACCAAACAACTTAAGGAGTGCGTGCGGAGTTACATGGAGGGATAGACGACTAATGAGGAAGTAAGAAGGAGGTGTGGTGTGGAGGTAGATGTGCTGGAAAGTGTGAAAAGGAACAACTTGAGATGGTTCGGCCATATGGAACGTATGGAAAGCGAGAGAATGACTAAGAGGGTGTACGAGAGCGAGGTGGAGGGACAGAGGGGGAGAGGTAGACCGAATATGAGGTGGAAGGATGGAGTGAGGAACTACATGAACGAAGGGCGGTCGAACAGAGGTGCATGGGGGCGGTTCGTTCGTGGCCACCCCTTCGGGGATCACGGCGTCAGGCAATAGATAGATAGATAGACATGTGGCAAAGCTACGAGTGGCTGGCTAGGCCTAAGTAGACGGCATAAGAAATGTTGAAATATACACAAAACACTGGAAATATAACAACAGGAACCACCGCCAACACACCACTGTAGCAAAAACTTCCGGTAAAGGGAAGAATGACTCAGGACCCAGAAAAAACTTCACTAAGTGAAGAAAAATACGCTGGGAACGTCAGTAAGCAAAGCTTACCTCATCAGAAAGATAAAAGGCAGCAATAATTAACGCGTAATGAAAGCCGCCTGCAACACAAGCTAACTCAACTGTGAAACGATCACAAGTCCACAACAGGACCACGAGGGTACATCCGAAATAGATGCCCCAAACACACGACCCAAAATACACTGCACTGCGGGCAACCAGCCCAGGACACTCCTGCTACGCATATCCTAACCTTACTCGATACATCCCGGAGTAAACAAATGAGAAAAAACTCACTAGGGACGCAGCAAATGCGGAACCAGCGGAGCGTGGGGAGACACGTCCGGGCAGGCTGAGCGCAGAGCAGAGAAGGAAGAATGACGCCTGAATCAGCGTCTGGTCAGAGATCCACACAAGTACATCCACGATATGATGGAAAGCTTATTAGATAGTTATTCTTATTTTCTTTTTCTTTTTATTTTTTACGAAGTTTTTTCGTAGTGAGAACCCAATTCATAATGACTGAAGCCATGAGTGAGGTCGCGTGCACTCATGATGAAGGCTCCTCAGTTTTTAGATGCTCTGCGCGGTAGATTCAAACTACGGCGGATTAGTGTTTGAAGAGGATGCCTTATGTAATAGGCATGTTCGTCAATGATGGAGGGGCCACTAATAAATATATAACAATAATGAGAAAAAAATACTTTAATAACACTATGCAATCTTAGTTCCCCTTACGTTATGTACATTCCCCAAAAATGTAACTTTCTTATGGAGTATTGTGTAGCATACCAATTGCTACTTTGTTATAACTTCTTACCTAAGTGACCAACACTGACCTAATCCCATCTCTTGAGAGAATTTGATTCCGGCGACCAACGCTAATTTGAATCTATCGTCTCATAAATCCCGGCGGACAACGCCTTGATATAAACTACACAGATTACTGAGATGCTCGAGATAGGAATGGGTGAGTTCGTTTTTCGGCTCAGCCTTTTATTCCCGGCGGAAGTGATAACGTTCTGATTAGTACCAAGCTGCGAACGTTTTACCTGTTAAGCTTTGAGGTGGATATGTTTAGAGGGAGGCGGCAAGCCGGGATCTCCCCAAAAATACGTGTTTAGTAAAATGCCGGTCATCCAAAATTATACCATCGCCGGCAAAACAGACAAAATCCAATCTATCCCGTACCAAACGAGGATAATCTGAATTTAATAACATTACTCTAGATGCTTCCGGCGGGAAAACCATGTGAAGCAACTAGAGGCACGTTGACTAAGTCTCACTTGAAAACCCGCCGGAAGGGCCATACCTCCCAGAAAAGTAAACCCCAACTTGCAAATATTATGGCTTAGTTATACAGTACATTAATTCAATAATCAACAGTTAACATGTCCTAGCCATATCTAACACACCTACAGGAGGCCAACTAGATGGGGGCAGGTGGTGACGATCATCAATAATAATGAACAAACCTGCACTCCAGCGAAGAACCCCCAACACAACTCGTAGCGATCATGAAGCGTAGGCTGAAAAGCGTCATGGCTCCGTGCTAGATCCCTCAGCTAAGTGAGACAATCCTAAAACGCACGTGCCCTCATGGTGTAGATATCATACCGTTGCACCCAGAATGGACCGAATAAAGGGCCCCGGTTCACTAAAAGAAGCCTCCTGACTAAGCAGCATTAGAATAAGCATGAACTAGGTAAATATAACACACACGTGGGAGCCTTGCCTTATCACAACAAGTAACTCCTCCTAACAACTAACCTTTGCTAAGTACCAAGAAAACAGTCTCCTAGGGTCGAAGAAAGGGGATGTACACAGCCTACTCCTAGTCTATAAGCTACCCTGACCTCAGCATAAAGCATGTACAATCGCGCTAAGAAGTCATGACTCGCTTTTTCTAAGGATCGGACAATAGTTCCCAAATCTGGCTACCGCTGGCAACTCTCCACTGCCCCTCGGAGCCCGATCGTTTCCAAATTTTAAACTATAGGTCTTTGGATATTCCCAATAATTGGCCTACTTAGAAAATTAACCTATTTATGCCCTCCAATTTTGATTTATGTTGAAGTTTAAATAAATATAAGTAATGTTTGTTTACAATTTCTTTATAAAATAATGAGAGTAATTAATTTACATGCGCTATCTAGCATGTTGCACTCCCAGGCCCGTAGGAACGGTAGGATATTCAGCGACCGAGTCAGTCATTGTCAGGATATGAGGGGAGTATATCTCTTTGCGTTTATATTCACCTTTGTCCTTCTACACTTGCCTTTCCATCTTCCGTTTTTATATGGGTCTCCCTATGGGTTATTATATATTCTAAAAGTTAAAATTCATCGTTTGTCTATACAAATTACAAGCTGTTCTCGAGTATTCAAGCTTTCTTCCAAAATATACTGGAGACCGCTTGTTTTTCAGGCAGACTGTTGTCCCACATAGAGAATAAAATGTGGAAAAAACAATCTGTTATATGTTTATTTACGTGATTTATTGACACTTATGGTTTGAATATTAGTTTTATCTGTTGGTTTTAATTTTATGAGATACTTTTCTCCCAGTATTGTTGGTTTAAAAAGTAATACAAGCATTAAGAGACTTGCTCCACATTTTAATCCTGAATCTAGTGAGCGAAATACTACGAGTTTCAAATGTTTTCGTTCGGGTTAGTCTCAACTTTCGTATTATTTGGTTTGCTCTCACATAATGAGATAAATATATTGCAACAATACTTGTATATCGTGTTTTTGGTATTGTTTCCTTCAATACAGTTCTCCCTAGTGTGTAATATATGAATATAGTAGAGCCTCAATAGTTGCCAGATAGCACTTTCTGAACAAAAGGTACTGGGAACCGAGTCATGACTTCTTAGCGCGATTGTACATATGAAAAAAGACTCACGATGTTCGAGGGCAGGAGAAGAATGAAGAAGGGCTGGCACACCCCCGGACGTACGTCCGACTCGCACGGGCCTAGGAGTAATAAGGACGATGAATGCTTCGAGAAGCCGAGGCGATGCGTACGGTAGACAGCAGAGTGCTGGGAAGCGCAATAGCTGGATCATGTTTCATTTTTATTTTATTGATTAATTTTTACTAGTTTTTTCTAGTAGATGTACCCACATCATATAGGACGAGTCCGTGAGTGGTATTATTATATTTAAGAGCGTTTCGCTCACAATGTGTGGCAATCGTATTTGTTCTCACTCCTAGGCGGGAAGTTTGAAAGGCAAGCCTGAGTTCAAAGATTGGCCATAAACAAAGTTAAGGCGCATCGTCAATGATGAAGGGGCCACTAATAGATAATATACATTCATTGAGAGCCTTGTGGGAAAACCCGGTCTTGGCCATGTTTGGTCAAGCAGGTATCCTTTGGAGGTGTAGATAGTATTTTTTACACTTTGGGGTTGTTCTTTGGTCTACCATTGTATCTTTATTCCTCAACAAGCACTTTGGCATAAGTCAACTGTATAGCGAGTATGGGAAGGAACAGGAGTAAGATGCTAGCTGCCCTTTTCATAAGCCATCTGTATTTGTACTTACTAAGTTTGATTGTCTTATTTCACCTTGGCTAAATCATTTATCTGATTAGCATAGAAAGGAACATAATACTAACATATACTGTATTATTTTGGTTTATAGCATTACTAAGCCTGATACCTTGTTTCACCTAAACCAACACTGCGGCATAACTTATATATAATTAGCACGGGAAAGCATAAGTCTGAGTCACACCACGACTTAGCAATTAGATAAGGTATCCATTGGACTCTTGGAGTCATAGGATCTATTTTATTTGGATACGTGTACAAACCACCGAACCTATGTACAGTTTTCAGCCACATATAAGGTTACACCAGTTTGAATCTTTGAACCTTTAATACCAAGGTTTGAAGCATCTGGGCTATAATAATGTACTGCACTGTATTGTTTTGTTTGCATTTGATACTTATTCAAATAGGTGCGTCGCCACTAATGCTCTTGGCTACTGTATGCACAAAACAAGAATTTTACTGGAGGAGCTTAATTATAGTTTTGTTATGTTTTGTTTGTTTTAGAGTGGCAGGAGCGTTGTATTGATGCCGGCAGCAGTGGGTCCAATCTGTTGATCAGCCAACCCACAAGTGGGGGCAAGACTCTGGTGGCAGAGGTCATCATTCTTCAACATCTTCTCCTACGGAGACGCCATGCCATCTTCGTCCTCCCTTACGTCGCACTTGTTCAGGAAAAGGTTTGTATGTACTGAATGCTGTCCTCAATGTGAGAGTGTGTGTATTTAAGGTAAGACTCTGGTGGCGGAGGTCATCATTATTCAGCACCGATTATGGAGAGACCATGCCACTTTTGTCCTCTTTTACGTGATGTTACGTCTCACTCACCCAGGTTATTATATACAGTACCAGTACTTATTTCTGTAAACTTTTTCTTTTGGTCCTGCTTTATGTCAAACATATCTAGGGATAGATTTATTGTACAGTATTCATTTCATATATACAGTCAGGTCTCAATATACACACGTTTTATATACACGGATTCGTTTGGACACGGTAACCCCAAAAGTTCCAAAGTCGGCCACAACACGGAAAAGTCGGGATCATACTCGTGGCTGCCCAAGCCTAGGTATATAATTATAAATTATTAAGAATGTTATTTCTTACAGTTTCTTACAGTAGATCCTCTGGAAAAAGGCAAACTAGGCCTGTGTATCCAGCTCGGTACCAGTATTTGCACTGCTGCGGTCGTTCACGGTGTTGGCGGCGGCTGTGTAGCAGACGCAACATTTTTACTATTCTGTATTTTTGTTTTATAATCAAACTTCAAATCTTGTCTTCCCCATGCTTTATCAAGATTACTTTCAAACTCCCTTATTGATTCGGAATCGACTACATACTGGGGCAGTGCGTTCCACTCATTTACCACTCTTATCACAAAATGAGTTCTTTGCCTTCTCAAGCCTATTTCTTTCTTTGTAAATTTTCTTAGAGTGTCCTCTCGTTCTTGTTCCCTCCCGCATCAAGAAGATACCTTCACACACATCCTCATCGTACTTTCCTGACACTATCTTAAAAGTCTCTATCATATCCCCTCTCTTTCTCCTATATGCCAGTGTCGGAAGCCCCAGTGTCCTCAACCTCTGCTCATAGCCCGCGTTCTTCAACGTTGGTACCAGCTTGCTAGCTCTCCTCTGCACTTTCTCCACTGCTTCTATATCCTTTACCATATATGGAGCCCACACCTGGTTCGCATATTCCAGGTGCGGCCTAACCAGCGCTGTATAGAGATTCCTGAAGATTTCTTCGTCAAGTGACACAAATGTCCTCCTTATCAGCCCTACAATTCTATTGGCTTTGTTTATCTTTTCCGCTAAATGTTCTGAGAAATTTAACTTATTGTCTATCACTACTCCTATATCCTTTTCTGCATTCACTTCCTCCATCGCTTCATATATACTGTATCCTACCTTGTCTATCTTGCTTGTCCCAATCCACATGTACTTGCATTTTTTTGGATGAAAAGGAATTAACCAATGCTCAGACCATCTCTTCATGCCCTCCACATCTCCTTGAAGCAAACCCACATCTTCCTTACTCCTCACTCTTCTATACAGCTTAGTGTCATCCGCATACAGGTATACCTCACTTCCATTAGTTATAACTTCAGGTAAGTCGTTGATAAATATAACGAACAGCAGTGGTCCCAACACAGATCCCTGAAGTACCCCACTTGTAATTTCCCTCCACCCCGAGCCTATTCCATTCACCAGTACCCTCTGTCTCCGATCTTTCAGGAAGGCTTCTATCCATTTCACACATTTCTCCCCTATATTATAGCTTCTAACTTTCTCTATTAACCTTCTATGTGGGACCTTATCGAAGGCCTTCATAAAATCGCAATACAGTGGAGCCCCCATTTTCGCTACACCGGTCTTCGCTGATTCAATTCTCGCACCACACACCAAATATTCCCAATTTCAATTCTTGCGCCAAAAGCCTCAATTCTCGCATCAAAATCCCAGCCGAAACCCGAAAAAATAGCAAAAATAACGAAAAACTCGACATAAAACTAGAAAATAAACAAAAACAATAATTTTGTTTTAACATAACGAAAGAATCTGCCAGGTGCTTGTTCGTTTAGATACGAAATCCGAGTGAATCCGAGATCCGATCGTCAAATGCACAAGATGCCGCCATCTTTGTATGACGTCATCACTAAGCAGACGCTTGTAGTTTAGCTAGTATCTGTGTTGACAAAACAACCGTTTGCAAGTTTTTTTGTGCCTGAACCCCTTATCTCTCGCGTTTATTATAACCTCTAGTTACACAGTGCTCTTCAACCTTTTTTTATGTCGTCCACCCCTAGAGGTGATTTGGTAAAAACTGTCCATCCCCCCACCAAAAAAAACAAAATAATAATCTCACGGGTCTAACATATATTCTAACTTTTATATCTAAATTCTACAATTATGAAACTAAAAAAAGCAGTTTCAAAGTTTACATAGTCTTCCATATAATTACACATGTAGTATAAAACTATATTAAAAAATATATAATTATAATAAGCATGTCTGATATTCAAAGCAAATGCATTTTCTTTATTAAACAAAAGTAAAATTGCAGATATTATAAGCTATATTTGGTATTCCATAAAACAAGCAATTTTCCTTTCAAAGAAGCACAAATCAGTGGCTTGGCTGCTGTTGCAATTTGTATGCTATCAGCTTAAATCGAGGCATCAGACGATTTTCAAGTGCAACTCTATCTATCTATCTATCTATATGCTCAGGCCCAATCCCCATTTTGGGGGTAGCCGACTCAAGACAGAGCAAGAACAGGGAAAACACAAAAACAACATAAAACAAAAAATAAACACAGATAAAAAACACAAACTCTCACACATCCAGGTCACCCAGGAGAAGACCCAGAGACCAGGGTTACCAAGGTCGCTCCAGCACTCCCCCGGCCCCTGACCACCAGGAGAGGTTCCGATCTCGGCAGGCAGACATGCAGCGGAGCCAAAGCGACAAGCCCTCCCACCACACTTCCAGGCACACCCTTCATATTAATCGTATCCCCGGGC
This sequence comes from Paralithodes platypus, assembly GCA_032716605.1. Lineage (NCBI taxonomy): Eukaryota > Metazoa > Arthropoda > Malacostraca > Decapoda > Lithodidae > Paralithodes > Paralithodes platypus. The sequence goes on along the minus strand of CM064571.1, from coordinate 1,686,702 downwards.
CAGGCGCCTGATGGACTATTATCTAGTCCAACTTGCGCCCGACCCCTTACTCCAAATGACCACGTGTTCACTCAACTATTCACAAGCATTCTCCATTCACTCCTGTCCACCACCACTTCCCCTGCCTGATCTATAGTCATTCCTCTAGTGCAACTCGCATGATCCAAATTCAGAATGGTATTCCTTGTATTTGTCTTGATTAAAACTAAGTTTGAGAAACCTTGCTCACACAAATACAGTATGATGTTGGCATCTGCACAAACATGGTTGTTGCCTGTAAAGCGAACTCCTTGTTGTTGTTCCCCAAGTTGCCTGGCCGAACAGCCCCAAGGCCCCGAGCAAGGCCAAGGCCATAACCGAGCGCCCCCACAGAACCCTCCCTACCGACCACAATAAAGCCTGGTAGACCGAAGCCACTCCATGGCGGGGAGCTGAGGAGGGTGCGGAAACGCCCGGGAAACCAAAGCCCCACCCAGGGCCCTATGCCCCTTAACAATTATGAAGAGAAAGCTGAGGGGCAAAGGAAAAAATGTGACGTTTTGGCTTCCAATCTTGGTAGATTAGGAGGTCAATCCACGGAAGAAGCGCCGTCACTAGAGATCTACAAAATATAGAAGTAAAAGGAACAGTCAGAGTAAGCTATGGGTATGGCAGAGATCACTCAGTTCTCACTCTGATAGACCAGCCCATCACCAACGAACTCCTTGTACTCCGGAATATCAAGCAGGGCAACCCAGAAATCTATGGGAAGGCCAATTGTCTTGAAGCTGCTTTTTATGAATAATCCACTTGAACTTCCAATAGGATGTCACAATGATCAGGTCCATCATCTGAAAATGGCACATTTTGGAGGTCAGGTGGTCATTCTCACTGTCTGGGAAATAAAAATCAAGGTTTTCCTGCATCAAAGTAAGTTGTCTGATAATCAAGTGGAAAATTCCTACCTCCAGTGTCTGCTCTTCTGCCTCCATAGTATGTTCTTAGACACATTATCTCATATAGGTATCAAATACAGTAAACTTCCGTTAATCCGAAGGGCAGCGGACCGGCCCTCGTTCGGATTAGTGGATTTTTCGGATTATCGGACTTTACCCCTATGAACCTGTGTATTAATGGCCTGACGAAAACATTGAGGCATTAGGCCACCCAAATGACACACACACATATCATATGTTCATGAAATCACTTCAAAAGTTTACCATTGTCATTGTAGCCTATTACCTACTTCAAAACATTCAGATTAATGGTCAAAGGAATCTGCTGATATAAACGTAAACACCATATGTCCGCATCGTCTACTAGCGAGTTTGTCTTGCTCTTGAAGATCAGATCAGATGTGGTTCGTGAAGTAATGCCTTAACAACGGCACTTCCCTGAGAGGTTCTTGTAATTTTCCTTTTGTGATTTTCCTTTTGTGACGTGCTCTGTTATATTATATTGTATTGAAAGCACCCTTGTCTTGTTGTCTTGAAAGCACCCTTGGGACGCTCCGATCACTGAACTATAAATAGTAGCGTATCGGAACGTCCAAAGGTGCATTTTCAAGCTCAAGGCTGAATGCGCTTGCAGAAAATGCGGTGCAAGCCAGTAGCGCATCGGAGCGTCCCAAGGATGCGTTCAAGAGCAAAACAAACTCTCTAGCAGACGATGTGGTGTTTACGTTTATATCAGTAGCTTCCTTTGACCATTAATCTGAATGTTTTGAAGTAGGTAATAGGCTACAATGACAATGGTAAACTTTTAAAGTGAATTCATGAACATATGATATGTGTGTGCTCCATTATGTGTCATTTGAGTGGACTAATGCCTCAAAAAGGGGACTTTGGGACTTCTTGAAATTCGGACCATCGGGTGAATTCGGATTTGGCCTCAAATTGAAAAATTCGGACTATTGGGAGATTCGAATCATCGGTCGTCGGATTAAATTACTTTTACTGTACTTCAAAATAAGACAAAATGCCTTTTCTACATTGCTTTTCCATTTTTTCAGTTTTATACCATTTAGTTTTTTCCCTTATCTATACCGATACGTAAGCAGGATCTCGTTCACCCCAAGACACCCGTCCACCCCTCACTTATTCTCGTCCACCCAGGTTGAATAGCACTGCGAGTCTAGTACATCTAGTGATAGGGATGGTTGGCCTGGTGGTAGCAATGAAGGAATTTCATGCTCAAAACACAGAGCAAAGACCAGTCCATGTCGGACGAAAGCGATTGAAATGCCTAGCCTAGACGATGTTAGCATAGGCTAGGCTAAATATGACAATGATTTATAATAAAATCTGTGTGGTAAGTAATCTTCTCATAATACGTATTTATACGTCTTTTCCTCATATGTATTTATTTGATGTATTTGGGGCGAAATGGGTACTTGAGGGGTGGCTGGACGAATTTAGAACCTAGGCCTAGGCTAGGCCTAAAAATTTTCGCATGATAGAAACAATGTCCCAATCTACAGTATTTATGGTTAGGACTGTCATTTAGCCATGTCTACATTATTATTTACAATGCATAAGATTTAGGCCTAGGCTACTTGATGTAGCCTAGACAAAAAACATGTTTTCATAGCCTAACACTGGGAAAAAGTGCGGTAATTGTTTAGATAGGATATTGGGCCTTTTTTTGTCTAGTTATTAAAAACTTATTCTATGGTGTATTATATGATACAGTATAGCCTAATGCATAAAATTTAATTTGTGTACAATAAAACATGTTTTCATAGGCAAAAAATAGAAAAAGACGCAAATTTTGGCATGAGCACGGAACCGATTGAATTTTCCCCATAAGAACAGTGCCTTGATCTTGGCTGTTTCAATCCTAGCTCTATTTCTGCGGAACCAATTAGCATCTAGGATGGGGGCTCCACTGTATACCACGTCTATTACATCACCATCTTCTAGAATTTGCATCCAATCATCTACCACCTTAATTAGCTGTAGTACCGTCGACCTCCCCGGCAAGAATCCGAACTGCCTCCCACTGAAAAGTTGGTTTGACTTCATATGATCCATTATTCCTTCTCTAATTACTGTTTCCATTAGTTTACACACAACACTTATCAAACTGACTGGTCTATAATTCCCTGGGTCATTTCTCTTTCCCTTCTTAAATATAGCAGTTATGTTCGCCTTTCTCCAGTCCATCGGGAGTTGTCCTGTATTAAACGATACCTCAAATAACATTTTCAATGGCTCTACTAACTTCTCACCTTCCTTTATGATTCTTGGGTGTATCCCATCCAGTCCCGGTGACTTACTTCTGTTCATTTTTTCTATAGCCCTTCTTATTCTAGCATGGGAAAACTCTATTAATTCCAGTGCCGGTGCCTGTTTGATGGGAATAGTAGGTGTTAATAGATATACGGAAGCAACCGCACTCACTGAAATCCTGGAGACAACTGCCGGTCGTTCGCATGGACCAGCCGACCATACGTCCATCCAGCCGATGACGTCATCAGCCAGCCTACGACTCGGCGGCCTGCCATTGGCTCGAGGCGGACGAGCTTAGTGCAGGTCGAGCCAGTCAACCTGCGCCCACTTTGGCGTGACTGTGCTAATATATTAACAGTAGGCACTGCATCATCCGACTCCACTGTTAGTACCCCCCCAAAGTATTTCCCCAGCACCTCTGCTTTCTCCTTATCAGTCTCTGCTCTACTCCCATCATCCAACCCCCCTACCAGCTCTGGGATCCCTACTCTTCTTGTTAACTTTTCCTGAATGTACTTCCAGAATATTTTTAGATTATCCTTCACATTTCTAGCAATCTCTCTCCCTCTCCTTCACCCCCCTCCTTGTCTCCCACCTTATTTTATTGTTTATTTGTCTGCGTTCCAGATCCACTTCTTTAGCTTCTATACTAGACCCCCTGTTCTTTTTTAACAATTTTAGTCTTTCCCACAATAGTTTCTTTCTTCTAATCAATGTCCAAAGCTTTCTTTTCATTGGCAATTCTGGGTTCGTTCTTTTCCTCAATTTTGTTTTACTGTATCCTTATATTCCCTTACTGGTACACTTTTGGATACAGCATTCTCCAGTTTGACTCTAATTTTCCTCCACATTCCTTCAGCGTCTTCACCGTTCAAGTATTCCCCCCAGTCAATGTCCAAACACCGTCTCAGCAGCTCATAATCTGCTCTATCATACATGTATATTTTTCTATTGCTTCTATTATCCCTCTCTGATTTAATATTGCAACTAAAGCTTATACAGGCATGGTCACTACGACCTATAGGGCTATCCACATTAACATGTTCCACTATATCCTCCTCATTGCTAAAAATCAAATCAAGTACACTCCCCTGCGTCCCATCACTATATCTTGTCATCTCTGTAATATGTTGCGTTAAAAAACAATCTCTCACTTTCTCTATAAACTTATTTTCCAGGCTACCCTGTTCTGCTGGAGTAGTACAATTTGCCCAGTTGATCCTTGGCAAATTGAAATCTCCAATCAAAATGTTATATTTGTTCTCTTTATTATCTATTTCCTCCATTGCTTTCAATAGGTTATCATCCTCTCCCCTACTATTATTTGGGCTTCTATATATAGAGGCAATTAGAATTGATCCTCTTGCACATTTTACTTCAATACACAAATACTCACAATACTGCTGTCTCATATCCACCTCATTAACCTTGAGCTCTTTTCTTACATAAATAAACAGTCCTCTTCCGACCTCTGCTCTAATAGTTATTTATGCATCAAATTATAGGTTTGACTCCTGTAAGGAGATAAAGAAAACCTAATATTTAGTAGTGGCCCCGTAATCATTGACGAACATGCCTATTACATAAGGCATCCTCTTCAAACACTAATCCGCCGTAGTTTGAATCTACCGCGCAGAGCATTTAAAAACTGAGGAGCCTTCATCATGAGCGCACGCGACCTCACTCATGGCTTCAGTCATTATGAATTGGGTTCTCACTACGAAAAAACTTCGTAAAAAATAAAAACAAAAATAAAATAAGAATAACTATCCAATAAGCTTTCCATCATATCGTCGATGTACTTGTGTGGATTCTGACCAGACGCTGAATCAGGCGTCATTCCTCCTTCACTGACATATCAAGTAAACCAAAATCCTTAATACATCAACGAATGGGAAGGGGACGGTCGGGAGGGCCCCAGTCGTCAATGATTACGGGGCCACTACTAAATATTAGGTTTTCTTTATCTCCTTACAGGAGTCAAACCTATAATTTATTAGTGGCCCCTCCATCATTGACGAACATACCTGATATCTAAGACTGGAGGGGGACATTCGTAATCATATCATAACTCTAGAAAAGCAGATAATTAAAAACACATACATAGTATTCTTACTTTTGAAAAATGTATTTAATACGGCGTAGGCCGGAAATATACAAGAAAAAGGGGTTCAGGCAGGTGCGGTGCTTCAAAGAAGCCTGCCTGACAAAATAGGTAACCCTGAAGATTCTGAACACAGATCTGTAGTTACAAAAGGCACCCCACTCAACGAGTGGTGACAAATAATAAGTTATAAGTTTATATGTGCACATCATAAACCCCAAATACATGTGGAGATCAATTGCTAATGAACTCCATTGAACTAATGTTACATTGCTTTCGCAGCTAAAACTACTATAACAACACCGTTGTTTGTACTAAACTTGGTACTAGCACAAAGTCTCTCAGAGAAACTTTCATATCACATTTCAACGTTAAATTGTATCACAGCTCTCATACTCCGGCGGGGTCTAGGGTGTCCTATGTCAACTGACTGCACCCCCCCCCCCCCCCCCTTCCTTGAAAATAAACATAAGTGACTGCAGGGCCACCTAGACCCTCTGCCTTAAAGCTATACATGGTAAGGAAGGTTTGTCTAGAGCAACTGACAAGTATCTAGAGAGAAACGTATGATTAGACGCCCACAACTGTGTGGACGCAATATCTTCAACTGAACAGTTTTTCAGGAAACGTAAAGAGGCCGCCCACTTGCGTAAATCGTGGGCACTACCCACAACGCCGGGATTACTCTCTTTAATGACTTCTACTAGAAGAGAGGCTAATCGCCGTTTAAGTAAGCGTTTACCCGTACTCGCTACCCATAAAGCACCTTGCGGGTTATGAGGAGCTATTCTTAAATATTTGGTTAGAGCTTGCACTGGACATAAATTATGATGCACCTTTACCCTTTTTAACGCCGGCACCGTGAATTCAGAAAACACGTGTGCACTATGCTCATTCTTGGCTACAAACGCCGGGGAGGGTGCAATGGAAATTGAATCATTAAGTCTACCAAACCTAAGACAATTAGGTGTGTTGCTCATCGCCGCCAGCTCAGACACTCTGTTTCCGGTGGCCAAAGCCAAAAGGAAAACTGCCTTCTTTAAGATTAAAGCAAAGTCTGCAGTATTTTGATACAGACGAGAATGAAGTAAAGACAAAGCTTTGTCCAGAGACCAAGTAGGCATGAGCTGACGGGGAGGTGGGCGGAGTTTAAAACACGCTCTCATAAATCCTGTTTCCTCCGCCACCGGTATGGATAGACCTGTAAGGTCGAAAAAGGGCACTCTAATCGCAGTTAAGTGATTCTTCAAAGTAACCACAGATAAACGTTTCTGCTCAAACAGATCGTTCAAGTAATTAAAAACCAATGCCACTGAGGGTACAGTTTGTTCCGTTCTAACAATCCAAGAAGTAAAAGCTTTCCAATGAGATTGATATTGTCGCTTAGTAGACTGAGTATATTGATTGAGCAATTTATTGGTCACATCCCTACCGTATGGTGCTAGCCACTTGGCCTCCTGAATGTCCATAATGCAAAAGTCAGCGAGGTCTCTAGGTTGCCAATCGTGTCTAAGTGGAAGTACCCGACCGGGAGCGATACCGGGTCCGGGCACCACATTATTAACTGCTGGCACCACACCGCGCTGGCCACAGGGGCGCGATTAGCGAGACTAAGCCTCGATAAACTCGTAGTTTGGTCACTACGTGGCACATTAGTGACGCATCTGGCGGCGGAAAAAGATAGAAGGAGCTCCATCTGTTCCAGTCTGTCACTAGGGCGTCTGGCCCCCCTGCCGGCGTTATCGTCGGCGGGTGAGGTATAGATGGAGCTTGTGAGTCTCCTCGGAGGCAAAAAGATCCACTTGTGGATGGGAGAGCTCCGCAATCATTAGGTCGAAAATGGGTTGCTTGAGCTCCCATTCTACTGTCGTGCTCTGTCTCCGGGACAGAGCGTCTGCCCAGACGTTTTGTACGCATGGGAGATAAGATGCGTGAAGATAAATATCTAGACTGGTGGCTAGAACAAAAATCTCTTCCGACACGAGTAGCAACTTCCTTGACCTCGTTGACCCTTGTTTCTGAATACAGTGAACTGCATTCAGATTGTCCATTCTGAAGGCCACTGACTTGCCCCGTAACGCCGGGCCGTGAGACTGAAGGACATACAATGCGGACTAGTAACTCTTTGACATTTATGTGAGAGATTTCTAAGTGGGACCAAAGTCCCTGACCCTGGTGCCCCTGATTTGACTGAAACCCCCACCCTATGGTGCCTGACGCATCCGTGTCGACCCATACCGTTGGAGGAGGAGAGGTCCATGACATGATGAGGTGCAATGTTTCCCTCTTCGCCCAGGACCGCTAGTAAGGTGTGGATTAATTTTGGTATGGGCCATAATTTTCCCGCCGGTAAGAGTGGGAAATATTGTTGCCCTCCAATATTAATCGTTTTACTTTCAACCGGCCCAACTTGACAGTTAGCTGAATCCAGTTGAGAGAGCCGACCAGAGACTCCCATACTCTTCGTGTCGTAGTCAGACTGTGAAGAAACCTGAACAGTTTCCTGCGAAACCTGTTGCGATTGTCCACACTCCGACTCAGAGTTAGAGCGGCGGTGTCCCAGACCAGCCCTATCCACTGAATTACTCTTGAGGGAACAAGGTTTGACTTTACCAGATTTACCTTGAAGCCTAGAGTTTTGACATGATTTAAAATGATATTGACATGTTTTATGCATAAATGTTGTGTCTCTGCCACCACCAGCCAGTCGTCTAGATACCACAACACTCTGATTCCCTGTTTTAACAATGGCATCAGGGCTTGCCGGACTAGTTTCGTGAATAATCGAGGTGCTAGGTTCAAACCGAACGGAATCCTCTGAAAAACAAAATTTTGGTGCCTGATCCTCAAGGCCAGAAACCTTTGAAATCTTTTGTTGACCGACACGTGCCAATAGGCGTCTGTCAGGTTAGGGAACACATCCAGCCACCCGGCGGAAGTGTTAGCTGATTTGATGAACTGTTAACATTCTGAAAGACTCGTTGTAAATGTGAAGATTCAGATACGACAGGTCTTACGACCGGCCTCATCTGTACACTGTCCCGCCTGGGAACCAAAGACAGTTTTGACGTGAATACAGGGTAATCTGTGGGCACCGGGCTGATGGCATTCTGGGCAATCATCTCCTGGACCAGCAACTCCACCTCTAATTTTAGTTTTTTGATGGTGGGTTTGGTGGTGTTGGACGCTTCGTCGGCTGGCTGGTGTGGGCCGAAGACTGGCCCTGCCCCGGCTTATACTGGCCGCGTCCCCTCTGTCCTGAAAACCCTCTCTGTCTATGCCTGAAACTGACCAGGGGGGATTGGGAGGACTTAGGCGGAAGAAGAAACGGCTTAGAACCCCCTGGCTGAGCTTTAGTAGGAGGCTTAGGTTTGGGGAAGTTAAATGCGGGTTTCTTAGCCTGTGCGGGACTGTGCTTCACGGCCTGTGCCATGTTAAACACTGTTCGCCATACATCAGGGGACATTAAAGAAGGTGTAAGTACTGGGGACATTACCACCTGGTTAGCAATGCGATCAGGCAGCTTGCGAACTAATGACATCCTAAGATCCTGTCGTGCTCGCACCGCCTCAAGTAAGGCTGTGCGTATGTCACCTAAGGATTGAATTGACGACTGAAGAATCAGACGCCGGGATAATTCAACTGATCTTCGAGCATCCGCGTCTGCGATTGCATGAGTAGACCTGAGTAAAGACTTAGCCACCTGTTGAGAAACTATGTACTGTGAAAACAGGCGGAAAGCTTTTCCCCGTAGCCTAAATTCTCTGTCTAGGTGAGAAGGGGTAGGGGTATTGAATGGTTCCTTTAGTTCACAAAGATTAATCTTAGGGGCAGCTAAAAAGGAAAATAAAGCTGACGGAACTCCGCCGGCAGAACTTACCGGCATTGAGAACCATGAATGTGTATCCTGAGGGATCTGGTGGGAAGATTTAGAAGTGAAAGTGGTTGCAAAGTTTTGAGCCTCTACCTCCCAATCCACCCAAGGTCCTGGTCATAACTGTCTGAAAGTGTTTCCAGTGTGTTCAACACTGGATTAGCTGTCTCGTCTGTGACGGTCTGTAAATCTAGTTCAGGAGTAATAGCCGACAGAGCCTTAATATCATTAAACCCATCCAGCTTAGACCAGTCTGAAAAAAGTTTTGAAGCTGAGGCAGGGGGTAAAGCCGGCTTAGATGCATAAACAAAATAATCCTGATGATAATAACTAGGTATAGCCTTGATATTTACGTCCAAAACATTACCCAAGGCATCCAATGCCCTTAATTTCTTAGACTTATTTCCCTGGATAAAACCCACTCACGTGGGTACCGGGAGTTCCCCTGACAAGGTAGGCTAGGCAAGCTCTGGATAGAGGGGTTTCAAAGGGGACCCTATGACTCGTCTGGCCCATCTTAAAGCAGGGGCATAGCTACCTTTCTAAGAGCGAGCTTTGTCTGTCGAGGAGGGGGTGGATTAACATCCGTAATGACCCTGACATTTGACGTAGTGAAATGCCGCCGTAGCTGGCTTATGAGCTCCACTGCCGGGGTGGGTGACAGAGAGGAGGGTTAGGAAATCTTAGATAAATCGCATTGACGTTATCAGAGGCCGTACCGCAGAACCTGTCAACGGGAGCCCCCAAAGTCCATTGTGGGGTTTTCGAGGTTGTTGATTTAAAGAATTTTTGATAGAGCATGAGTAAGTAACCCATCAATTGTTCTTGTGCTGTTAACAACAAACTGGTTAGGGTGCAGAACTTTCAGGGGAATTAGTATTATCATGGGAGGCGTCCAGGCCTGCGCCTGACCCCTGTCCCTCCCTATCTGAAATTAAGGGCACTTCATCTTGTTCCTCCCGATTCCTCCTGAGGACAGGACCACGCAGAGGCAGGGGCACCTTGTTTCCAAGGATAAATCCAGGGATTAGAG